>OY728162.1:1510486918-1510659418 GCA_963277665.1 Viscum album | reverse complement strand
TGGGCCACCGGTTTGGGACTGAAGTCCTTTAAGGTCTTCAGATCGCCCAAGGCCTTTGGACCAGTAAGGATTTTGGGCCACCTCAAGGCCTTCAGGCCACTTTAAGTCCTTCGGGCCACCTGAAATTGTGCTGAAATGATTAGACAGACTATACAAGGAGCATACTCCATATGAGTATTTAGATTATGTGCATTCACTAGAGCAGAAGCTAAGAGGATTTTTCAGAAAGAGAGGGTATGGAATTTCCATCAGGACCAACCTGTGCTTGCATGAGAAGCCTAGCCGAACAAGCCATGCGAAGGTGGTGTGCTAATATCACAATGAAGAAGCTAAGGGAGGAGCAGTTCCATGTATAGTCTGTATATTTCCTAAAAACTACGGTTTATGTAATCTCTAAGTCTACCGGCCTTGTAAGGGTTCCCCTCATCCTTTGAAATGGGGGTTATAAAAAATCAATAAAAATTAAGTCCTTTGGGCCATTCGGGCTCATCAATAAATCTCATTGCATACACCCCCTACTGAAGTAACATAGAGTTATGGTCCTTATTTATCCTCAACCTTTATAGAAAAACCCACTCAAAAATCATGTAAAGTATATCCTATGAGAGGTCCTTATGCTTCATGTATTGAACTAAATTTTCTTACTAACATCTCATTGGTCCCTCTATCATATAGCTCACTTTCCATATATTTTGGTTATCTGAGGTACTAATCATATCAAATATCATGTGGATACTATTGATTCACTACTTTATTCCCTACTATCCCATATGTCCTGGTATGATATGTGTATCTGAATATAAATCCCCTTAGTAAATTTGGTTGGAGTAGCCTCTCTACATTGAAGTTTGTTAGGTCCACTTGGCTAGATACCCTGAGAGGGGGGAGTGACTCAGGGTATGACAGATTAAAACAACTTCCCCTTTTGATCTTGTTTTGATGTTAGACAAAACCCTCTTCTCTCTCATTCCCAATGTAGAGTAAGAGAAAACATTAAAGCATGCACAGGACACAGTTCTTTTTACTTGGTTCACCATTACTGGGCTACGTCCAAGGAGCATACATCGGAAGTGTGCCGATGTACCAATTCCACTATAAGCGCACTGTTGTTTAAAAGTTCGAAGCAGACTCATTGTCCCTCCTAGTTTAAAACCACTCACAATTTGAGAAATCACTGCTCTCTCAACAGAAGTGAGCTCACTGCTTCTTCAGAAGATCCACTCACAGTTTATAGACCTGTAGGTCTCTTCATTTGCATGAATGCATGCATCCTCAACTATTGATAGATTCTCTGTTGATGTCCAAATTTCATCCACTGATGAATAACCATTTTCCCCTGAACACTGGGCAATTCCTTTGGAAATATCATTTCAAATCACCCTACTTTGCAAGGATCCCAATTTCGCTGAGCTCAAACAAGCCTTCGCGAAGATCCTTCCTTTTCGTGAAGCACTCTCGTGAAGCACTATCATGAAGCACTATCATGAAGATCAGGTCGTTCCAGAGAAACATCCCTCGAAAATCTCACTTATCCAATGCGTAGCTCGCAACTTTCCTGGAGCTACAATAGCCACCGCGAAGCTCTTCTTTCGCGAAGCACACGGGCTATGCGGACTACCTTCACGAAACGAGGGAGAAATATCTTCTTCGAAAATTATCTCTACTTCTCTCGAGGGGGTCAACCTCTATTTATAGGCAATTCCTCTGACCCTTGACCCTTCTGCGCGAAGTCAGTGCCACGTCATCAAAAATTGTGAAGCTCTGATGTTCCTGCCGAAATTCCCTCAAAACCGCGAAGCACCACCTAAATTTTCTGATCGTGGAGCTTGTCATAATCGTGGAGCATTCGGTCAATTACCTCATGCCACCACCAGGATTCTCCTGCTCAAATCCCTTCACCTCCACGATGCGCTTCAACTCTTCCGTTCGTGAAGCTTAACGTAATCACGAAGAATCACCGTCATCATTCTTCTGGTCTTCGTGAATTCCAAACCAAGAAGCCTCTCTTCGCAAAATTAATGCCTTTTCCATGTTAAAATATGATCTTCATGGATATCCACTTTTTGAGATGCTCATCAACCTTGAAATTTTGGACCCCAAAAATTTGGCAAACAATGCAAAATGGCGCCACCTTGTACTAATCTTTTTTTACTGCCTCCAGATCATATGTTCCTTTGTCATGGTTCTTTGTCAACATGGATTGTCAACAACTTCACTGGAACTCAACAATTATCTAGGGAAACCTACTTTATCAACAAACTCAATCAGCCAAAAAATACTGCAATGTTACCTTGAGTGATTTTTTCCCAACAATCCCCCCCTTTGTGTTTGTTGAAAACTCTTCACAACTCTTCTCAGAATGATTTTCTGCACGTTGATACCTCTTTGATGCTCCTTCCAGCTGCTACCATCATTCGCCTCTTGTGATTCTGATAGTGTTCAAAGAATCACTTGACGCGTACTCTAAGCCCACATGAGCAATGCTCGGCATGATAAACATGAGTAGTATGAAAATTTCATCAATGAATCACTTCATGTGAGACACCAATTGTCGATTCCAAACTGATACCAACTGAAAAATTGATACCAATTGTTGAACCACACTGATTCCGATTGGTCATAGATGGAAACCTTCCCTCACCACACCACACTCACTATTCCTCTTTTATCATGATCCTTAGCTGTCATGATATCTAGTCTTTGATCGATCACTTCTAGCATCATCATATTTCAAACTATCCCCTTATCTCAATTCTCTCCCTCTATCTCGTTACTCCACCTGTCAGCTTCTCCCCATATCATTCATGATTTCTCAAATAGCCATATTGTCTCCCCCTTGAACAATTACTATTTTCCCCCCCTTTATCAATGAACCCAAAGGGAACTCCTTTGCGGTCAGTAACTTTGTAAAAACAGAAATTATTTCATTAGGGAAAACACGTCATACCTCGGGGAGAAGGGGGGTCCCGAATCCACACCTCTTCAAGTGTGGGGAGTCGACTAGACTCCCAGAGCCAGTCGATGCCTCTCAAAAGCTTATTTGGGTAAGGCCTTTGTCAGGATGTCAATAACCTGTAGCTCTGTAGGCACATCCTCCAACTTCACAATTCCTTTCTAAACCTTCTCCTTGATTAAATGATACTTTATCTCAATGTGTTTTATCCTTGAGTGATGGACTGGATTTTTTTGAGATTTATAGCACTTCAGTTATCATGCTGGATTCTGATCAGAGACTTCACTTCAACGCCCATATCATCAAGCTGTTGTTTGATCCACAATAATGGTTTGCAATCTTGAGTGGCAGCAATGTACTCAACTTCTACGGTGCTCAATGAAATGTAATATTGATTCATTCTTATCCAAGAAACACACAGTCCACTAAGATAGAAATCACCTCCTGACATTGACTTCCTTTCATCAGCTGAACCAGCCTAATCTGCATCAGTATATCCGAATAATTCTGACTAAGATTTTCCATCATACATCAAGCCGAATTCCACTGTTCCCTTGATATACTGAAGTATTATTTTCACTGCAAGCATGTGGCTTTCCTTGGGATTAATCTGATATCTCACTGATTGGCATGTGGCGAAAACAATTTCAGGCCTTGTTGAAGTCAAGTATAGAAAACTTCCAATTATTTTCCAGTATTTTGTGATATTAACTTCCTTGCCATCCTCATCTTTGGAAAATTTCATCCGGGTAGCTACCAGAGTCATCATCTCCTTGGAATTTTCCATTCCAAATCTTTTCAAAACCTCCTTGGCATATTTGGATTCTGAAATGAATGTTCCATACCTTCCTTGTGTCACCTGTAGACCAAGGAAAAATGTTAGCTCTCCAATCATTGACATTTCAAACTGACTTTTCATGAATTTAGAAAACTGTCTGCACTGAGCTTCATCTGATCTGCCAAATATTATGTCATCGACATAAACCAAGACCAGAATATTTTTATTACTATTTTTTTTGAAGTAGATATTTTAATCAACTCCCCCATGCTGGAAACCAAGCTTCTTTAAGTACTGATCAAGCCTTGAGTACCATGATCTTGGTGTTTGTTTCAGCCCATACAACGCCTTCTTCAGTCTACAAACCTTGTTCTCATCATCATGAATGAGAAAACCATCTAGCTTCTCAATATAGACCTATTCCTCTAGAACCCCATTCAAAAAAGAATATTTGACATCCATCAGGAACACTTTGAACTTCCTTTTCACTGCGATGGATAAGAATAATCTGATTGTCTCCAGCCATGAAACCGGTGCAAATGACTCATCAACATCTATTCCCTTGATTTGGGAGTACCCCTTGCACAATAGTCATGCTTTGTTCTGAATCACTATGTCATCTTCATTCATCTTGTTGCGATAGACCCATTTAGTCTCGATGAAATTCTTATCTGCTAGCCTCGAAACAATCTCCCATGTCTGATTCTTCTCAATCTGATATAGCTCTTCGTTCATTTCCTGAATCTAGTTTTCATCTTCAGCTGCATCAGCAAAGCTTTTTGGCTCAACCTGAGATAAGAAAGATGTATGTTGTAGTGATTTCATTCTCTTAGTCTGAACCGGAGTAGATTGATCACCAATGATATTCTGCCTATCAATTTCAGCTCGACTCCTTGGCTTTTGTGGAGATATGTAATTTACTTCATCATGCTCATCATCAGTATCTTCTTCTGAATCAGCATCAGCCACTTCTGATTCCCCTGATTTTCTTTCTTCCTCATCACTCTCATCAGGAAATTGTTCATTTCATTGTTGAATGATCTCCTCATTCTCCACTACTATGACATCATTCCTCTCAAATAATTTTCCCAGCCTTTTATTAAAGCATTTATATGCCTTGCTTTTTTCTTGAGTATCCAAGGAATATCCCCTCATCTCCTCGAGACTCGTATTTCCTATGTTTTTCCTTGTTGAGGAAAAATCACTTAATTCTGAATATTTGGAAGTATTTCACTATTGGATTCTTTCCATACCACATCCCGTATGGAGTCTTTCCTTCCTTTGGACACAACCGAGCCTTGTTAGAAATGTAGACCGATGTTAAAACTGCTTCTTTCTAAAATTTCTCGGGTAGGTCCTTTTCAATGAGCATCATTATGGCCATGTTGTTGATGATCCGATTTCTCCTTTCAACCACTCCATTATGTTGGGGAGTTCTTACGGAAGAAACTTGATGCCTTATCCTTTGTTTCTCGAGATATTCTTCCACCTTACTATTTGTGAATTTCGTACCATTATCAGTATGAAACTTCATAATTTTTTATCCAAGCATCCTTTCACACTTCTTTCGGTACTGTTTTAAGCAGCTAAACACATCAGACGTATGGTAAATAACAAATACCCATTTCATTCTTCTATAGTCATCAATGCAAAGAACGTATTACCTCTTTCTATCAATTTATCTTGGTGTGATGGTTCCACAAAAATCTGCATGCACCAATTTGAGCACTCTTGTTTACTTTTTTTCTTTTTCATTATATGTCTTTCTGATGTTCTTTCATTGTTGGCATGTGTCGCACGTGTGAGTATGATCACGTGATAGCTTGGGTAGGTCTCTTGCTGCATCACACTTTACCAGATCTTCGAGGTATGGTTGGTAAAGATGACAAAGTCGTTTATGCCACAGCTTGTTTTCTTCCTCTCTAGAAAGAAAACATGTATCTTCTTCTCCACTCACCAGGTAAAGATTTCCCTTTGTTAATTTTCACTGTAGAACTATTTCCCCATCTCTTCCTTCGATGAAACACATCTTCTTAGTAAACCTTATAGAATGTCCTGAGTCACATAGTTGACTGACACTGAGAAAATTGTTATTGAGGCCTTATACTACTAAGACATCAACACATCTAATCTCTTTTCCCCCAAACTTGGCCTTTCCTGAGCCAATAATCTTCAGGACTTCATCATTTCCAAACTTTACCACTCCTTCTTTTTCATATTTCACGCCTGTAACAAGTTCCTTATTACCTTTCATGTGAGATGTGCAACCACTATCAAGGATCCATACCCTAGAGAGATCTGATGATTTAAGGTGAATTTATGCCACCACGGCCTTCTCATCCTTCTTCTTTATGGTGCATATTTTTTCCTTCACATTCAGTAGGGATTGAGACTTCTGTACTTTCAAAGAGTATGATGGACCAACTTCATCCTGCAGAGGTGCAAATCTATTTTGAGTTTTCAACTCACCTGTTGGTTCATTGATCTGCTGTTTGTGAACATTTGGGTTCTACTTTGGCATATTCTTTTGTATGGTCGGAGTGTAGTACCTAGCCATGTGCCTGAATCCTCCGCACGAAAAAACGTTCCCTTCTAATTATGTTCTAGAGAACCTTTCTCTGTTTTTCTTCCACCTCTGTTCTTGTGCCCTTCAATATCTCTTAGATGTGGAAGACACATACTATGAATGTCCCATTTTTTCCACAAAAATAACACCTGATATAATGTGTATTCCTTCATGTTACTTTTGCACTTCTAGTTTCCCTTTGGGATCATGGAATATTCTGATTCTTCCTTGTGCCCAATTCCACCTTCAATCTCAGAGTGGGTGCTTGCCATCTGACCTCAACATTCACAGCTTTCTGTTTTCGATCATGCCCTCTATCAGTCTTTGAATCTGAACAAAGTTGATTCTTCTTTTCTGCTGAACCACTATTCTCCACGTTTGGCTTCTCAGTTTTCTAAGTGATCTTCTTTCCTGATGACCCAGTAGGATTAAAGAGATTTTTTTTTCTTTAACCTTTTTCCGCAGACCGACAACTTATCCTTCAAGTTCTTCAATACACTTGATTTGTTCTTTCCTTGTGTTATTCAAGCTATCGATATCCCTTTTCTGTTCTTCAATTTATATTTTATACTCACTAACTGATTCTGAGTCCTCTGGTGTTGATAACATGAGTTTCTCTATTTCTTCCAAAAACTCAGACTTCTCTTCTTCCTGCTGCTGCATATAGAGTTTGGCGTCACGAACAACGTTGTTGGCTTTCTTAGTTTTGGCTCTCCAAACAACTATCTCTTCAAGAACATCCTCTATCTCTGCTTTCACATCAACTATTCCCTCAACTTCTTCATATTTTTCATTATCTTCGGTTTCATTCTTATTATGAGAACTGTCGACAACAGCCACCATAGAATTTTCTCCTCGGTCATTGTAGTTCTCTATCTCTTCAACCTCCTCAACCTCAGACTCGTCTGAACTATAATTTTCTTTTGAAAGAAGGTTCTTTTTCTTAAAAAAATTCTCTTGAACTGTTTCTTTCCTTTCCCATAGGCTGAATACTTATCCTGGGGAATTTATAATTCATCGACATCATCATCCTCTTGGAACTTTTTGGGGCATCGTGCCACAAGATGTCCAACCATTCCACACCGAAAACAAGCAAGTGGAAGTTTCCCTTTAAACTTTCATGTTTCTTTTTGAAGGTTTGGGGAGAGGAATGACATCACTTCATCAATATCTTCTTCTTCCTGAGATTATTCAACAGTGAGCTTCTTTATGGCCTTGAATTCCACCTCTTTGGATTTCCCCTTTTCCAAAGCATCGTTATCATCATTTCTCATTTCATATGTAACAAGGGTGTTGTGTAGGTTGTCCAATGTCAGCTCTTTCAGGTCTTTATCTTCCAAAACCAAAACTTTCGGATTGAACCGAGATGGATGTTTCTTCAAGATGCGCTTCATAATTTTAATGTCTTCAATAAATTCTCCAATACCTCGCATTTCTTCCAATACAACATTTACCCTATCAAATAATGCATCAACAAACTCATTCGGGTTTATTCTCCGATCTTCATATATGTTCCACAACATTTGAAACTTTTCCTCTCTGACCTTTGTATCCCCTTCATATATATTCAATAACATTTCCCACATGGAATGTGATGTTTTTAAAGACATCACCTTTGTATATATAGGATTGGATAGGGCTCCCCCTAAGGCATTTATTTCTTTGGAATCTGCATCCAACTCTCTATGCTCAGCTTTTGATAATGCACCACTATTAATATCTACTATTATGCAATGCATTTCTGCTGTGAACACATCCATTCCTAATGATCGGAAATAGTGTTGCATCCGATTCTTCTATAGCTAGAAATTTGTCCTGTCGAAGATCGGAATCCCTTTATTATTAGTGGCCTCCATTTGAAAGAGAAACACCGATATTACCCTATCCCTCGAATACTAATTGTTAGGTCCACTAGGCTAGATACCCCGAGAGGGGGGGTGAATCAGGGTACGACAGATTAAAACAACTGCCCATTTTGATATTGTTTTGTTGTTAGATAAAACCCTCTTCTCTCTCCTTCCCGATGCAGAGTAAGAGAAAACTATAAATCATGCACAGGACACATCGATTTTTACTTGGTTCACCCTCACTGGGCTACATCCAAGGAGCATACACCAGAAATGTGTCGATGTACCAATTCCACTATAAGCGCACTACTATTTACAAGTTCAAAGTCGACTCACTGTCCCTCCTAGTTTACAACCACTCACAATTTGAGAACTCGCTGCTCTCTCAACTGAAGTGAGCTCGTGGCTTCTTCAGAAGATCCACTCACAATTTATAGACATGTAGGTCTCTTCATTTCCATGAATTCATGCATCCTCAACCATTGATAGATGCTTTTTTGAATTCCAAATTTCATCCACTGATGAATAACCCTTTTCCCCTAAACACTGGGAAATTCCTTTGGAAATACATTCACAAAGAAACCTACTTTGCAAGGATCCCAATTTCGCGAAGCTCAAGCAAGCCTTCATGAAGCTCTTGCATTTTCGCGAAGCACTCTTGAGAAGCACTATCATGAAGCACTATCGCGAATCTCAGTTCGTTGCAGAGAAAATTCCCTCGTGAAGCTCACTGAGCCAACACGGAGCTTGTAACTTCCGCGGAGCTACAATAGCCGTCGCGAAGCACTTATTTCGCGAAGCACACGGGATACACAAACTACCTTCGGGAAACGAGAGCGAAATATCTTCTTTAAAAATTCTCTCTACTTCTCTCGAAGGGGTCGGCCTCTATTTATAGGCAATTCCACTGAACCTTGACCCTTCTGCACAAAGTTAGTGCCACATCATCACAAATCACAAAGCGCTGAAGTTCCTACCGAAATTCTCTCAAAATTGCGAAGCGCCACGACAATTTTTCTGATCACTAAGCTCATCGTAATCATGGAGAGTTTCGTCAATTACCTCGTGCCACCGCCACGAAGCTCCCTCACAAAGCCCTTCACCGCCGTGATGCGTTTAAACTCTTACATTCGCGAAGCTTGACGTAATCGCGAATAATCACCACTATCATTTTACTGGTATTCAAAAATTCCAAACCATGAAGCCTCCCTTTGCGAAATTCATGCCTTTGACATATTAAGATATGATATTCATGGATATCCACTTTTCGTGATGCTCATAAACCTCCAAATTTGGGACCCCAAAAATTTAGAAAACACTGGAAAACGGCGCCACCTTGTACTGCTCTTTTTGTACCACCTTCAAGTCATCTATTCCTTTGTCATGGTTATTTGTCAACATGTATTGTCAATAACTTCACTAGAACTCGAAAATTCTCCAGGGAAACCTGCATTTTCAACAAACAAAATCAACCCAAAATTACTGCAATGTTATCTTGAGTAATTTTTTCCCAACAAAGTTACCTCTCCATTTCTTGAAACATATGGAGCAAAGCCATGATGATATTATCATTCACCAAAACCTCTAGAGCCACCAGTGAAAAATCATGATCTACCCACCTTATGAAAATTACTTTTTATGATTTATTAGTACTATATCTACAATTACAAACTTTTATTAAAAATGATTTAATTATAACAATTTAAATCAATTGTATCAACATGAAAGAATGAAGACACTTATTATCTTACCTAGCTCCTCATATCTTGAGGAATTCCATAAGGATTATATTTTCTGATACCCTGTGATTTGATATCTAAATCAATCATACATCCTTATGAATGTTGGCATACCCTAATAATCATCCATTCATGATTTGTTCCATCACATATCCTAGTCTCTTACAATCCTGGACCAATTCATCATAATAACTATATCCACAAACAATATACACCTTTTGAAAGAGTACCAATCATAAAGAGTTTCCAATAGTCTAATAAATCAATCTACCACCAATAAAAATTAAATAAATTATTAGTTTCACTTAATTTAATAATATTCTTATAAGGTTTAAAAATAAAAAAGTTAAGTGCTTTTCATATGAACCTACATGCCAAGTATAATCCTTGTATACCCCCCAACCATGAGTACAATAAATAATTCCATAACTCATAAAACACCATACTTAGTTGAAATTCATCAAGGAATAATTAATAAAAATTGAATAATCACATCGTATATTGTTGGGTAACTTGTAATTCCATTATAAATGTGTTTTCCAAGTTTTAATAAAATTGTGTAATACCCTAGACTGTAGAATCAGACCATGATTCTACAAGATCTCAATTATTCTACTTGATTACAAATGTATAGATAATAATGTTGAGGGTTTCCAAAATCCATTATTATAGAGATATATACCTTGAATTCATAAATAAAATAACTTCAATAATAATAAATGATTGAATAATAATAATAATATAAGTAACAATGTTTGAATCACAAAATATTGTCGACCACAATAATAAATTAAATATATTACCATACACATCATGTAATGTTATATAATTCCATATAGTCATACATAAATATCTCATATGGATGGGTAAACATAAATTGCGTGACATATAAAAAATAAATAGAAATGGTAAAGAAATTATAACCTGCAATTGTATGATATATATTTTATCGCGAGTCTCCACTACCACATAAAAATCTAATCATAGCTCAACCACCTATCCAGGTGCACATGAATATTCCTTAACTATGTCATGAATCATGAGGTATTCACATATCCCAAGATACATATGCAGGGTATGAGTATAAAACTCAGTAAAACACCACCAATGTAACCCTCAGTTTTTTAATAATATACTTGAGTGTATGTATAATAAATAATGTTTTGTTATAACAATTATATAATATTTAATAAACATTTCAGGAGAATCATTGCGTGTTTAATAGGAAACCATGTGGTCTAACCCTAATATTTTTATCTATGGACACCCATTCATGTCCATTATAGTACAATATAATCATATCAATTCACATTATGAACTATGGTATAACAAAGTCGGATTATGACACCTCATCATCTCAAGAGTTTCAAAGTGATAAAGTTGTCCCATGTCACATGATTTCAATGGATTCAATATAACATATATATCACATATCACATTAGTTAGGAAATATAACACAATAAATTTGGATTATATCACATCAGTTGGGAGACACGATATAAAAAACTTGGCTCGTATTATATTTTTCTGGATACATTATGTGACATAACCATATTTTATTACATTTTTCATATGTATATATCAAAAATGGATCCTAAAACCTCATTCAATAAACATAGAATCAATACATCAATAACTATACCTTTCAATCAATAAGGCTTTAATCAACATAAATTTTTCAATAGCACTTTTGGATAACCTTACATCCCCTTCCCTAACTCACATAACCACACATACCTTTTGGTTTGTGATTATAAATTTTAGTTCACAAATATATTAATATCATTATAAGTGAAAAAAATGAAACAATTAATTTGAAAATTAATTACCCAACCTCATTTCTATCCTTCTAAAATTATCCTCATTTCCCATACCTTGACCTAATTCCCTGGAAAAAATCATAAAATTCTATCACAACTTTTAATAGGTTATTACTTCCATTTATCATTAATTAATAGCTTATTACTTTAGTTATCAATGATGTTTAATTTTCCTGACCCTTTCTAATCATCCATCAGGATCACATGAGATCACATTAATTCATTTATCAATTTTACCTAAACATGGACACGCCTATTGAATTACTCATGTAATATCCCTCTATGGACCAATAATTGGAATGGGCATCAATAGAACCAAATTTAGATTTAGGATTGTAGTAATTTACACCATGGAATACATATGATCTATTAGTCATACCCCTAATTTTAAGAGACCTAAGGAACTTGTATAAGTCCAGTTCATAAAATTTATCATTCACATAAACATCATCACACCTAAATACAAATATAATCAATGAATATTATAAGAACCACCTACCATATGTTATAAAGGATCTTCTTGATGAGAATCGACATCTGATTCAAATCCAGATAGTATACATTCCTAAATCCTATAATAATGTTAAAAATAAGCGATAAATGAATCACCATCAAAAAAATTTGAATCCAAAGAAAGTCACTCCACTATCCATAGCCTTGTTAAGAAAAAATCATAGTCTTTGATGGATCAAGAATATTTTTAACGATAAAGAACATAAAAGGAATGGAAATTATAGTTACTATGATTAAACAATTATACATTGGAGAATAATATGTTTCATGTCTATGAATTTACCACTTTACATATCAAAAATTTCTAAAATTTACTAGGAAGTGAAGTTTTAGTTTATATTAAATAATTATACAACTAACTATGTAACAATAACTTCCAAGATAGGTGTAGTTATATAACCATGCATAAACATAATATATGTCTTCTAATAAACCATACATTACATCCTTTCATTGGTTTCTATTCCATTTACAAAAAATTGTCTCAAGACTCTCCACACTACCTTATCAGACTTAAATACACATTAAATATGTGAGTAATTTTTTTCAATCCAAATTGTCCACTACTTAATTACATCGTAATATCTTAATTTACTATATTCTCCCTTACCAAAACCAAGTAAAACGACATTAATTTTTAAAATTAAGGATTAAAATCAATCCCAAACAATCCCTAGGGGGGTATTATAACTACTCCTAGCCACTTACTGTAAAGACCCGACCCTAGTTGCCAAGAGTCGGTGCCTTATTTTATTACATTGGAATACATACAAGGAATACAAATCCCGAAGGACTGATTAGTTTAGTATTATTGGAAACAAGATACATATATATGTTCATCATTACAACTTGAAATGAAAAACAACATTGAAAATCCTTAGACAACTTCCATTACTCCTAGGTTATTTCAGCATGTCATTCATAATAGAATTCTTCCTGCCTTGAGAAAATGAAACATAATAAAGGGGTGAGCTCAAATGCCCAGTAAGAGTAAGAAATACAGTGTAAGATAATATAAACATTAGACATGGTGAATAATTGAAAAAAAATGCCTTTAATAATAAACATGAACACATTATGGCTGGAATATGAGCTGAGTAAATAATTGAATAATAATACATAATCATGGGTATTCTACTAGTCGAATAACCACATGAAATATCAATAGCTGAAAACATAATGATGGAATGCATAATGCTGGACATTCTGAAACATTTTTTAAAGGCCTCGGCCAAGACGTATAATGATTAAGTCCTCGTCCAAAATCTATATCACACTGGGAAAGGTCGCGGCCAATTCCACGTCTATTTGTCTCATGAGACCTACTGATGCATCGAGGGGCTATAGCGGGCCCCAACCATAACATAATAAGTCCAATGCATTCCTTATATGATCTGGGATAAAAATAAACAACAAATACATTCATATTGAAACTATCATATGAAATGTAACTAACCTTCACAAATTATTGAACATAAACACTAAACATTCAAAATAATATGATGAATGATTTTAGGATAGATCATACACAATAAAGTTAGTCATAAACCATAAAATAAAATATGGTATATGAATTCATAAATTATTAAACCCATGAATACCGTGGAATCAATAAGATCATTGAACAAAAATACTCTTATAAAATCATTAAGCAATTTTGAGATAAATACTCTTTTATTTTGAAAAGAAGGGTTCTTTTGGAAAAATCATTGTATAAAACCAGAAGTGAGGTAAGATAGTATTTTCATAATAAAATGAGTGATTTTATAATGATAAAGGTTTCCAAAAACAGATCATAGAGTGCCCTTGAAAATATATAAGAATTTGACAAATTCCCTTGAATCGGGATTGGATTTTTGAAACAACTTTGAACATTCCTTTAAAAATGTGTAAATATCCATAAAATATGGAAGGTTTATGGTTTGTAAACATATATATGATACTCACACAGAATATATGATGATTACATAAAAATACCTAATAATTTAATTGTGGTAATTAGAAAATGAAAGTATCCCGAATGAAAATGGAAGTTCGGGTGGAAAAACCCTTACCTTAACTCCATCATGTACCTCTCTTGTAATTAAGATCACGGAATATGAAATTATACATGCTAATACTTATTTCAGAACCTATTAGACATGTATTTAGTTTACCATAATTATAGTTAGTTCATTTATGTCTTTATGGACAAGTTATTGTATTGAATTTCGTCAATCTAGAGTTTTCGTTTCTCTTATTTTCATATTCGGTTCACTTGTTTTTAAGTATTGAAGTGGAATGGATGTAAATATTCAGAATTTAAATTATATAATATTTATGAACATAAATATTTGTTATTTTTTATTTATATAACTTGGTTACATTGAACGAGGATGAATTATCATATAGAACTTTAAAGATAATTGTTTCGGTTAATTTGTGGGTTCTGATTACAACGAACTCATTTTTATTTATAACCTAACACCATTTGAACAATGGGATTAAAGAATCTTAAATAGGTTATATTATATATAATAATCTGGTTCAACCATAATAGGAATGGTTTCATGACCAGAATTTAGAATGATAAAAGAAATTGAAAGTCCATCATCCTTGAATGTGTAAAATTGACACATCTCGGATGGTGTTCTTGTTACTAGTATAAAAGAAGGTAAAAAAGGGGCAGATGATGATAAATTATTCCACTATCATGAAAAAATTACAGTACATATAAGGTACTGTAGTCATCACATAATTTGGATAAAGAGAGGTAATAGAAAATGAAAACAAATGAACTTGAAAGGAAAGACAAAGAATTGAAAAGATGAATTTACCTCTTGAACCAAACTTCCTTGAGAACCTCCTTAAGGGAGAGGTTTTGGTCATTTAATGAGACCAAATCATGATGGAAGTGGGAGAGGATTTTGTGAGGGTATTTGGCAGAATTTGGAGAAGTCACAAGGCTTGAGAGGAGTGATTGGAAGAGGGGTGAGTGGGGGTTTTTATAGTGGAGGAGAGAGGGGATTTCTTAATATAAAACTTATTAATTTATTATTTATTCACAAGAAAAGTAATATTAAGTATTCCATGACCAGGAATATTAATTATATCATGTGAATTCTGATTAAGGGTGGTGACATCTACCATGATGCTAGGAATAGTCTATTTAGCTTATAATGTATACATACGGTAACTTACTGTATTTTACTATTCATAAAAAAATCATGTATTTCAGAAAAAATTCCAAAAATTAACCCTAACCATTTTTTGACGTGTAGAATACAAAAATTAAGCCCATTTTTCAAAAATAATTTTCTAAATATTATTAATTTAATATTTAATAAAAATCATAATTTATTATAAAAAACCAGTTTTAAAACATTCATTAACTTATTCTAAAATATAGTTATATCGTACTTTCAACTTGAATATTATTTATATATTATCAGGGGTAAGGTTACTATTCATTAGGTGTTATCACTATTCATAAGGGTATGTTACTATTCATAAGGGTAGGTTACTATTCACCAAAAATTAAAATTTTCTTATTGGACTATAAATAAATTACTGATCACGACTGTGTATGTCAGATTTTGGAAATTCACATCACAGAAGTGAGAAAATTATGTTTTAAGGGTCCTATAGTACATAGTAGTTAATTTGATTATGACATATTTATAAGAAATTAATTTCCTTTAAAAAAATATTGGGTCGTTACATTCTCCCCTCTTTACAAAAATTTCGTCCTCGAAATTCACAAAATATTACCTAAAAATATTTGGATATGTCTTCAACATAAGATCCTCTGGCTCCCATGTTGCTTCCTCCATCTTATGGTTCCTCCATAGAACCTTCACCAGATGAGTCATCTGATTTCTCAATACTTTTTCTCTAGTATCAAGAATCTTGATAGGCTCTTCACAGTAAGATAGATCGAGATCAAGTTCCACTTCTTCATAAGTGAGTACATGTGTTGGGTCTGGCATGTACTTTCTTAAAATTGACACATGGAACACATTGTGAACCATGGAGAGACTTGGTTTCAATTCCAAATGATAATTTATGGCTCCAATTTGGTCTATAATTTCAAAAGGTCCGACGTACCTGGGACTTAACTTTACCTTCTTACCGAATCGTATAATACCCTTACATGGAGATACCTTTAAGAAAACGTGATCACCTTCTTGAAACTCCAAATCCTTACTTCAGTTATCTGAATGGCTCTTTTTTCTACTTTGATCTATTTTGATATGGTTCTGGATAATCTTCACCTTTTCCATTATTTCTTAAATAAGTTCTGGGCCCACGATCTTTCTTTCACCAACATCATCCTAGAAAGTTGGTTTTCGACATCGCCTCTCATATAATGCTTCATAGGTTGCCATCTGTATACTTGAATGGGAGCTATTCTTGTAGGAAAATTATATGAGAGGTAAATATTGAACCCATATGCCTTGAAAATCAAGTGAACAAGACCTCAACATGTCTTCAAATGTTTGAATTGTTCATTCCGATTGTCCATCAGTTTGTGGGTGGTAGGCAGTTCTCAAACGAAGATCATTATCTAGGGCCTTCTGATGAATTTTCCCGAATCTTGATGTAAAACGTGGATCACGATCAGAAACAATCGATAGGGGTACTCCATGATGTCGCACAACTTCATTAACATATAGTCTTTCTAGATGTTCAAGTGGAAAATCTTCTCCTATAGAATGAAAATGCGCTGACTTGGTAAGACGGTCAACAATGACCCATATTGCATCGTTCCTTCTTGGAGTCTTTGGTAGTCCCATGACAAAGCCCATCGTGATATTATCCCATTTCTACTTAGGTATGGGAATAGGTTGCAATATTCCTCCATGCAGTTGCCTTCTATCTTTCACTTGTTGACAAACCATACATCATGACACAAAATTAGCAATCTCCCTCTTCATGTTTTCCCCCCAAAAATGTTCCTTCAAATCTCTATACATCTTAGTGCTTCCAGGGTGTATAGAGAAATTGGATCTATGAGCATCATCCAAAAATTCCCATTTTAGATCAAGTTTATCGAGAACACAAAGTATCTTCCCAAATTTCAAAATTCCATCTTCATATACGATGTCACTCAATCTCCCATCATTCACAGCTTTAATCATCTTTTGAAACTCCCCATCATCAGCCTGAGAATTTTTTATCATTTCTAGTAAATATGGTTTGGAAATCATTTGAAAAATAATTGATGTTTCACCTTATATGGTTATTCCCATATCCATATTTACTAGATCCATGAAAATAGGATCCCTTTCATCTATCATCTTGCTCAAAACTCCATGATCATTTATGCTCAAGGCATCTGCCACCTTATTTTCCTTCCCTAGGTGGTAGTGTATCATGCAATCATAATCCTTGAGTTGTTCAAGCCATCTCCTTTACCTCATGTTGAGTTCTTTCTGTGATAAAATATACTTCAAACTCTTGTTATCAGTATAAATCTCACATTTTTCACCATAGAGATAATGCCTCCATATCTTCAAAGCGAAGATTACAGCAGCTAACTCAAGATCATGAGTAGGATAGTTTTGCTCCGGAATTTTTAGTTATCATGATGAATAAGCGATAACCCTATAATTTTGCATAAGGACACAACCAAGTCCATTCATTGAAGCATCACTATAAATAACAAACATGTCATTCCCCTATGGTAGAGTCAATATAGGAGCATTGAATAATATTCTCTTCAGTTCTTCGAAACATTCTTTACAATCTTTTGTCCAAACAAATTTAACCCCTTTATGTATGAGCTTTGTTAGCGGGTTATCCAGTCAGGCAAAATTCTGTACAAAACACTAATAATATCCTACTAAGATAATAAAACTACGTACCTCAGTTATGTTTGTTAGCGTGGGCCAATCTTGGATTGCCTTTGTCTTTGCAGGATCAACTAGGATTCCATCCTTAGAGACAATATGTCCAAGAAAATTAAACTCCTAAAGCCAGAATGTACACTTGCTAAACTTCCCATATAATTTATTTCTTCTAAGAGTCTTCAGGATAATGCACAAGTGACTTTCATGATCTTCGTGTCTTTTGGAGTATACCATGATATCATCAATAAATACCACTAAATAATTATCGACATATTCCTTGAAAACTATGTTCATTAGATCCATGAAGGCAGAGGGTGCATTAGTCAATCCAAAAGGCATCACTGTAAACTCGTAATTCTCGTACCTGGTTCGAAATGCTGATTTCAGAATGTATTCCTTATTCACACACAACTCATGATATCTATATCGAAGGTCAATCTTTGAAAAGTATTGAGCTCCTTTGAGTTGGTCAAATAAATCATCATTGTGAGGTAGAGGATACATGTTCTTTTTTGTAATATCATTGATCTCGCTTTAGTTGATACATAACCTCATAGATCCATCTTTCTTCTTAACAAAAAGGACGGGGGCTCCCCATGGAGAACCACTAGGACGACTAAATCCCTTATTACTCAATTAATCTACTTGTTTCTTTAGTTCCACAAATTCCACAGTGGCCATTATATAAGGGATCTTCGATATGGGCTTTGAACTAGGAATTAAATCAATGGAAAACTAAATTTCTCATTCTAGAGGATGTACAGGTAAATCTTCTGGAAGCACGTCAACATATTCTCTCACAATAGGTACATCCTATGTTTGAACATTCCTTTCCTAACCCACAGTTATTTCATTATCTTCCTCCCCAATAATTGAATTTAGTTGAGCTATTGGGTGTGGATCTAGATAAGAATCAGTTGGTGATGATTCTTCTCAAAAGACAAAGAATTCTACACCATTTTCAAAAATTATAACTTCCTTCTCCTTACAATGAATCTTTGCATCATAATTTGACAGCCAATACAAACAGATAATTCTATAAAATTTAGTCATTGGTATGATAATACAGTTAGCAACTATAGCACATTTTGGTGTCTGGAGGGGGACTAATCGACATGCCTTTGATGCAAAGATACATCCACTAGGAGTTTCGACTCATAACTCTTTTATTAAATTAAATTGGACATATCAAATTTTATTGGAAAAATGGAAAGATATAAATGAATGTGATGATCCAGAATAAAATAAAGTATTGGCTAAATTTGAGGAAATGATTAAAGTACCTGCCACCACATCATTAGGAACTTCCACCTCTGCAGTTGTCATTACATAAGCTTATCCTTGATCCCTTGGCCTTTTCTGTTTCATATTTCCTTGATACTTAGGACAATAATTATCATAGTGTCCCATCTCCTGATAATTATAGCATTAAACATCATTGGATTCCTTCTTCCCTTTGTAATCACCAGCAATATGGCCTTTTTGACCACATTTGTAGCATACTCCTTTTCCTTTTAAGCATGCACCATGGTGTTTCCTTCCACAATAGTCACATGGTGGAAATTCAACTCATCCCTTCTTCCTCATTTCCTTATTTCTTTTCCAAGGGTTTTCAACAGCCCACTTCTTTTCTTGTTTTCCCTTGTAGTCATAAGACTTAGATAATTCTTTTTTTCTCTTGATATCACATGAAACTATATCCTCATATGATGAAAAACTTTGGGAGACCAGTTCCTGCTGGAGGAATTGCTTTAGGCCATCAAAGAATCGATCAATTTTTCTCCTTGGATTTCGTATGTAGTCCACAGCATGTCTTGGTAATCTTGTGAAGTTAGCTTCGTACCTTGCAACATTGGCATCTTCCTTCTACCTCAAATTCATGAATTGTCTCTCCATATCTTCTCACTGCTCATGAGGCAAATATTTTTCTAAAAAGATTTCTTTAAAATCCATCCATTCCATTTCTTCTATCTCTTCCTCCTCCTTTGTGGTTTGGATTAAGGACCCCCACTGATCTGAATCTCCCGATAGACAATAGACTTCCATGACAATCTTATCTCTTTCATTACATCCCAAGGCGAGAAATATCTTCTCAAGGGAACATATCCACTACTCTTCTACAAACGGGTTTGTAGTCCCGTTGAATGATGGAGGTTGTAGTCGCATAAGGCGATCTAGCATGGCTCCTCCACATGGTGGATATAGATTTTCCATACGGGTAAGGTTATTATTCATAACCTGAGTATGTTGTCCCAGTATAGTTATGAGTTTCTCACCACCAGTCACAGCACTAGATCCAACATCATTATCTTGCGTCAGAGGAAAATCCTTACAGGGGACATGTTCATTCGTGCAATTTCCATTCCATCAACTAGGAACCATATCTAGATAATGGCATACACCAGATTAGGATATGAATCATAATGCATAATCTTAACTTAAAAATACAAAGAAAAATAGTGATCCTACGAATGGATAATCCCATATTCACAAATATGGTTTCTTTGAGGAATATTTAACATTTCAATCCTCTATAATGGCTTGTAAATGAAAATGTGAATTATCCTAAGAATATCCCCCGGGAGTTTCGTAACCAAGAGTCCAACAAGGCCCATTTTCATACACCAGTTCTCATTAGATTCTAGCTCAAAGTGGTGTTTTCGGGTTTTACCCGTAGATACATATGTGTCAGAGCCACCTCTACCTACTCGTATCTAGTCAGGGATGTATTGTTTAAATGATCCACATAATTTATTCCTTACCAAAATACCAGGATGTTATTGTATATATATCCTCAAAGAATAACTTAGGGAATCTTCCCTAATTCTACGTTTTCCAAATCTAGTTTCCATGAATTCTACTAAACTTTCCTATGATACCAACTATAAGGACCCGAACCCAGTTGCCCAGAGCCGGTGCCTTATTTGATTACATTGGCATAAAAACAAGGAATACAAATACTGAAGGACCGAGTAGATTAGTATTATTGGAAACAAGATACATACATAAGTTCATCATTACAACTTGAAATGAAAAACAACATTGAAACTCCTTAGACAACTTCCATAACTCCTAGGTTATTTCAGCATGTTATTCATAATAGAATTCTTCTTACCCTGAGAAAATGAAACAAAATAAAGGGGTGAGCTCAAACTGTCAGTAAGATTAAGCAATACAGCGGAAGATAATATAATCATTAGACATGGTGAGTAATTGAAACACATGCCTTTAATAATAAAATGAACACATTATGGATAGAATATGAGCTGAGTAAATAATTCCATAATAAAACATAATCATGGTTATTCTACTAGTCGAATAACCACATGAAATATCAGTAGCTGAACTCATAATGATGGAATGCATAATTCTAGATATTCTGAAACATTTTTTCAAGGCCTTGGCTAATACGTCTAATGATTTAGGCCTCGTCCAAAACCTATATCCCATTGTGAAAGGCCTCGGCCAATTCCACATCTATTTGTCTCATGAGACCTACTGATGCATTGAGGGACTATAGAGGGCCCCACCCATCACATAATAAGTCCAATTAATTCCTCATATGAGTGGGGATAAACATAAACAACAAATACATTCATATTGAAACTATCATATGAAATGTAACTAACCTTCACAAATTATTAAACATAAGCACTAACCATTCCAAATAATATGATGAATTCTTTTAGGATAGATCATCCACAATTACGTTAGTCATAAACCATTAAATAAAATATGGTATATGACTTTATAAATGATTAAACCCACTAATACCATGGAATCAATAAGATCATTGAACGAAAATACTCTTATAAAATCATTATTCAATTTTGAGATAAATACTCTTTTATTTTGAACAGAAGAGTTCTGTTGGAAAAATATTTGTATAAAACCATAAGTGAGGTAAGATAGTATATTCATAATAAAATGATTGATTTTATAATGATAAAGGTTTCCAAAAACAGATCATAGAGTTCCCTTTAACATAAATAAGAATTTGTGAAATTTCCTTGGATTAGGCTTGTATTTTGGAAACAACTTTGAATGTTCCTTTAAAAAAGTGTAACTATCCATAAAATAACGAAGGGTTTTGGTTTGTACACATATATATGATACTCAAACAGAATATATGATGAGTACATAAAAATGCATAATTATTTCATTGAGGTAATTATACAATGAAAGTATCCCAAATGAAAATGGAAGTTCGGGTGGGAAAACCCTTACCTAAACTCCAACGTGTTCCTCTCTTGTACATAAGCTCCTGGAATATGAAATTATACTTGTTAATAACTTATTTAAGAACCTATTGTAAATGTATTTATTTTACCATTATTCTGGTTAGTTCATTTATGTCTTTACTGACAATTTATTGTATTGAATTTCATCGTTCTGGAGTGTTCATTTCTCTTATTTCATATTCAGATCACTTTTTTTAAGTAATGAAGTGGAATAGATGAAAATATCCAGAATTGAAATTATATATTATTTATGAACATAAATAGTTGTCATTGTTAATTTATATAACATGGTTATATGGAATGAGTATGAATTATCATATATAATTTTAATGATAATTGTTTTGGTTAATTTGTGGGTTATGATTACAACGACCTCATTTTTCTTTATAACCTAACACCATTTGAAAAAATTGATTACAGAATCTTAAATATGTTGTATTATATATAATAATATATTTCAACCATAATATGAATGGTTTCATGACCAGAATATTGAATGATAAAAGAAATCGAAAGTCTATCGTCCTTGAATGTGTAAAATTGACACATCTCAGATGGTGTTCTTGTTACCAGTATAAAAGAAGATAAAAAACGGGGAGATTATTAAAACTTATTCCACTATCATGAAAAAATTCCATTAAATATAAGGTAATGTAGTCATCACAAAATTTGGATAAATAGAGGTAATAGAAAAAGAAAACAAATGAACTTGAAAGGAAAGACAAAGAATTGAAAGGAGGAATTTACCTCTTCAACAAAACATCCTTGAGAACCTCCTTAAGGGAGAGTTTTTGGTCTTTTAATGAGCCCAAAGCTTGATGGACGTGAGAGAGGAGGTTTTGAGGGTATTTTCCAGAATTTAGAGATGGAACAAGGCTTGGAAGTGTGATTGGAAGAGAGGGTGAGATGGGGTTTTTATCGTGGAGGAGAGAGGGGATTTTTTAATATAAAACTCATTAATTTATTATTTATTCACAAGAAAAGTAATAGTAAGTATTCCATTACCAAGAATAGTAATTGTATCATGTGAATTCGGATTAAGGGTGCTGATATCAGCCATGATGCTATGAATAGTCTATTTAGCTTATAATGTATATGTACAGTAAATTGCCGTATTTTACTTTTCTTCAAAAAATCAAGTATTTCAGAAAAATCCAAAAAAATCACCCTAACCATTTTTTGATGTGTAGAATCAAAAAATGAAGTCCATTTTTCAAAAATAATTTTCTAAATATTATTAATTTAATATTTAATGAAAATCATAGTTTATTATAAAAACCCAGTTTTAAAACATTCATTAACTTATTCTAAATTATATGTATATCATAATTTTAACTTGAATATTATTTATATATTATCATAGATAAGGTTAATATTCATTAAGGTATATAACTATTCATAAGGGTAGGTTATTATTGACAAAAAATTAAGTTTTTCTTATTAGACTCTAAATAACATACTGATCGCGACTGTGTATGTCAGATTTTTGAAATTCACATCACAGAAGTGAGAAACTTATGTTTTAAGGGTCCCATAGTACTTACTAATTAATGTGATTATGAAATTTTTATAAGAAAGTAATTTCCTTTAAAAAAAATATTGGGTCATTAGACTTACGTTACCTAAAAAATTTATAATCCCCTAAAACACAACATTTTATCCAAAAAATACATAATAATTCTGAACAAAAACAAAGAAAATGAAATTAGAAAATTTAAAAATAAATACCATCACATGAATGTCATTACATAGGTTGATAGGATGTTTCTTGAAATTATTCATCCAAAAATATCTTGAATCATTAAAATGGATTTGATATCATCTTTATTTAATGTTTTATTATAATAATATTTATCTATAAATTTTACAGATGGTTATTGATCATGAAATCAATATAATCTATATATATTATCTTAGTAAGGATTTTTATGGGATTAAGAAAAAAAATTTGATTTAATAACAGAATATATTAAAACAAACAATATATGCAAAAATTATTTAAAGATAGGTTGATAGAGTTAGTCTATGTAGATGAAATTATATTTTATGAATCAAAATAATAATGCTATAAGAATTTTTATCAGATAATGAAAAGTGTTTTTAAATTGTATCTAATTGAAAAAATCATGTTTTCTAATGATATAAATTTGTAAAAATTCCTTATGGAACATTTATATCTTAAAATAAACATACTACGGATGATTGGAAAGATTTTACATGGAATATATTAAATTTATATTGACACCAATTGCAATAAAAAAATCTCACAAATTATGCTAGTATAAATTTTATGAAAATTGTGTATTGTGAACAAGTCAATAGAAGTATAATCTTTTTGATAGAAACATTACTTGATATTGTGTTATCCACATGCCAATAAAAATCTTACCTAAGTGATCTGAAGGATAGTCACCTATTGTGGGTGAATAAAATACTTAGATACATCATATATAGAGTGGATTGTGTTTTGTTTTATTATTTAAATAATGGAATGAAATTTATGAACTTTATTAATGAAGGTTGAGTGTAATTAGTGGATGATTGAAAATCTAAATCTAAAGGTGAATTCTTTTTGGGAATAAAATTTACATCATGATTGATAGAAAATATAAAACATATCACTTATCATGTGACACCCCAAACCCAAACATCTAAATTTAGAGCTATAGTTTTTTATCATAAAATACAAATCATTAATATCTAGTACATTCATAAAATCCCATAATCATAATTTTAGTATGTTTAGAATCTAAAAATATAGTACATGAGAAAATATTTTTTCATAATTTATTTAATAATTTTTTGGATGCATACATGATCCATATACTTGCAATGCTTCATAATATTCTGATAATATTTAAGATTTAAAATGAGATAAAAGGTTGTGATAAAAAACCTAATAAGGGTATCATAATATTATTATAGTATTTTAATAAATATTTCTTTATAAAACATGATTTATTTAATGATATAATCATAAATAATAGGAACATTCATTAATAAACATGATACATATGTAATGCTTGATGATCAAACAATATAAACATGTAATTAAAAGATATTTTTTGTTAACTATACATCTATATTTCAAGGTATTTTAATGGTTCTTATGACATGGATACCCTCTAATATCATAGTATCATAATCATGCCACATATATAGTATCTCTAAATATGAAACATTACCTAATGTATTGTGGTAATATATAATTATGGGCCTTCCCATCACAAAACTTATCTATGGAATGTGTATATGGTATATATAATGTAATAATAATTATAATCTCTTGCAAAACATATAATATGTTTTATGTTTTATAATATTTTTTTAAAATTTTTATACATAACTTACCAGATATAATGAAAATTTGAAAGTCGTAAAAAAGATTTTATTTCATTGATCGGGTAGAATCCAAGTAACCTATATAACTTCCTATGAATTATATCCATTCCCATAATACTTATTGTCTTAACAATGTATATATTCCATGTCTTATAATATTTTTCCCTTGTTTCATACATAAAATTGGTATAACTATTCTTAGGGGATCTAATATACGAGATGTATTTCTTATATTTATGATATTTATCAAAATTTACTAAAAAAATAATCTTGTAAGCTTGGTATAATATTATATATTAATTATATCTTACTTTAATGTAATAATTAAATAATGATTTTGTTGACATTTTTTAATTTGTTTTATTTATATATTTAAGTTCTATAAGATATAAAATAAAATCTAATTAATATAATTATTATTATTAAATAGATGTTTGTTTTTGTGTGTGTTATAATTTCTTACAGAGGATAATATTAGTAGAGTGCGTAATTGAAACTAAAACATATTCAAATTTTATTTAGAAGAATAAAAATAGATGATGTGAGTGAACAATAATATTAAACCTATCTCAATTATGTTGGAAATATTTAATTCCATAAATATTGTAATAAATACAATACAATAAAATACGTAATATTTACATTGAGATTAAGAACAAGTTATCAAAGAAAAGGTGGAGAAAAATATTTTTAAGTATGAGTTCTTACCCATTATATATAAAATTAATTCTATAATGGAAAAGGAAGTTCTAGTACAATTATTTAATGGTATATATTGATCCTTGGAATTTAACACTCTTCTTACACTTGAAAGAATTGACCCTCCCCCCATTTTCCTATAGTACCAATTAAAATAATTTTTTTATCATCTGAAGGTTAAACTTGGTGAAGTAATAACCTTTGGGTATATTATCAAAGGGGGAATGAATATCATACATAAGGGGGACAAGATAATAATTTAAGGGTGATTTGTTATTGTAGATTTAGTATAATAGATAGGTGGATTTATCCAGTGCTAAAAGATTGTAGGAGCGAAGTGATAGTAAGATACTTCAGGAGAATGTGTCATGAAATTGGGAGTTGATTTCTAAAATATTTATTTCTAATCAAGGTTATAATATTGAAAACCAATATCAATAAACCTAAATTATTTTTAAGTAACTATGAAATGAATTTTTTCCAGTAAAATATATTTAATTCAGTATTTTTTTTATTCATTTAATCACTCTTATTACGTACACAAATTTTAGATCACATGTCTTTAGTGATGATCAATGTGATTTATTAGCTATTTTAATTCTTTAAAATCTTGTTTTCTCTTGAGTTATTTTGGGTATACCTAAATTATATGTTGCTAACAAACCCAAAGTGGGATATTTTTTAGACCAACATTGGAATTTTTTTCTGGATGTGTTTGTTAGTGAAATGGTATATGATGAATGATTAGAGTAAATATAGAATGTTTAGAGTATGAGTATATATGGTTGGATATATCTAGAAGAAATTTTATAGTCGTATTAAATTGACAGAAAACCCACTTCCAAGTGTAAATGTTATTGTCTTGGTTGATGCATATGATTGAAGGATATTATGTAATTTTGGTGAATGAAATCATTTCATAAATATTTTTGTGGTTTATTATCATTATTGGGGGAGATAAAATACCAATACCATATGGAACATCCTTAATGAAAAATTAATGATGTGGTATAGAGCATATTTCTAGGAAAATGTGTATATATAACTAGAATTATAGAAAACATAAAATAATATAATGGTATATGGAAAATTTCTATGGTAATAAAATTCCAATGAAGGAAACCTAGTGATTTTCTTTGGGATGTTGTGATTTGTTAGGAATTATTTTTAGGATTTGATGTTAACTAATGGAAATCCACAGTATAGTGTGTCAAAATTTCATAGTCTGGTTAACCTATTTCCTTATTTTTATTTTACTATATAAATAATATATGTAATGTTAGATGATTATCATGGGTTATTACATTATACAATTAAGGAAATTTATAATGGATATTTGACTAAAATTTTATAAATTGACATATGGAAAAGATCTTTGGATATTTTAAGAAGACATATATTGGTATCATATATTCCTTATAATAAGATGGTGTTACGTTAATGAAAAGGGTGGAAGAATAAAACATGTAGGGAATTAAATATATGATATTTTAGAGAAAGTAAGGGAAGGATATAACCAAGGTGTAAAGACTAATTGTATTCTATTACTACTCTATTAATTGAAATTATAATTTTTATTATTTTTTTGAGTGACACTGTAATGAATGTGAGTAAAAAATATATGAGTCAAAATAGATAAAATAATTTGGTAAATGGTTGTGTTCCTTGATAGAGAGTGACCCCATATGGATCGTTGTATTAAATTATAATTGGTCATTTGAGTAATATGATAAATGAACCATAAATTCTCCAGGGGTCGACCTAAACATTAGAGGTGACCTAGGTAATTGTTGGTATTATCTTAGTACTCTTTTCTTTACTTTCATAGAAATGTAAGAGTTATGTGAAAAAGTAATATACTAATCATATAGATAATATCAAGTGAGGTAATGATGTTTTATGTATATTAACATTTAATGCCATGATTCATGCCCCTTTATGGTTTCTTCTTTATGAAGTGTATAATGAGTCGTGTAGTCACACTATGAGGGGGGTGAATCAGGTGTGACTTGTTTTTAATAGATTATTTTATTTTATTAAACCACTTAAAACCTCTGTCACATGTTAAGATGAGTGGATCCTCTATGCAATGAATAATGTAAATAAAAACACAACACACCATGTTTTTTACTAGGTTTGGTACTAAGACTTACATCCTTGATGAAACTGGTTATCACCCCAGGTTATAGATTCTTCACTATATGTATATGGTTACAACATGAAAAGTCCCATTTTTCCTGACCCGTCCCTCAGGGCCTGTGTCGTGACTACCCCAATACTGCCTTCCATAGGCCAGGGGTTGGTGACTAGAACTGGAAAGGTGTATCCCTAAACGGGAAGGCATTGCCTTTAAACTTGTACAAACACACATCCCAAGAACACAGCAAGATGAAACCATAGAGTAAAACTATAGTAGAAAAAGACTGTACATAAATTAAAGGGGTCCGGAAAACAAGCCCACCTGAAAAGGTACAACTACAACTGAAATGGAAAATAGCTCTTGTGATCATCCACCAAGGATACTACCTGAAGGTTAGGTACAACTCATCTTTGTACCTCTCCTCATCAACCGCCACCTCCGTCCACCGCCAGGTCCTAGATCCCTAAGTCTCAGTCAATGCTACTTGTCATTGGCACAAGACACAACAAGGTATGGGCGAAGCCCGTGCAGGGGTGAGTATAACAATACTCAGTATGGACCCTGATACCCTCAAAGGTCTCTCAAAATTCCATAGAGGAAGAACACAAGCATGATCTAAATCACAAAGCACAATGAAATAGACCCAACTCAAACCAGGTATAATTAAAGAACAAAAGTATTGCATATTAGTCAAGAAGATAGATCATCTTATTTTGTCGAGAGGCGCTACTGTTGACCATACGGAGTCTGAACCACACAGGATAGATAGGTACCAACACCGCTGACCCACACAGGATCTGAACTGCCCATATTTGATAGGTATTAACCCATGAAAGACCCGCATAGGATCTGACCAACATAGGATCGGTATGCACTGACCCACACATGATCGTTGAGCACTGACCCACACAGGATCTGACCCACATAGGATCAGTATGTAATTGATCCACGACTAGCCGCTCCAAGGATGGTCGTTGTTGGGTCGCATACTGTTGATCCACACAGGATTACTAGGTTTCGATCCACATAGTATTTCTAGGTGATGATCCACATAGGATCTCTAGGTGATGACCCACACAGGATCGCTCGGTACTAACCTTTGTATGATCTTTCTCTAACCTCCACCTCATGGCCAGCCACTAGATTCCACCTCATAGTATTCTTGATTCTGGGATAACTGATACTCAAGCCATTGTTCATATTTAAACCATCATAAAGTCCAACTAAGTAGTAACTCGATGATCTGTCATGTCATAAGGGTTCCAATGCAACAGAAGGCACGCCAACCGGACGCCTGGTCTGTAAGTAATAGGCATTTCAGTGCTGAGGGCCTGGTTGGATTCAGAGTCATTCCAACCTAGTTGTACTCCAGATTTCTTCAAAACACTCTTGGATTATCTCAAAAGGAATGTCTATCTCTAAGTATCCCAGGGACATAGACGGTTTGTAAAACGGATGTCCAGTTCGCAAGATACTGTTAATTATGCATATCAGGTCCCGAGAGGGGTCCGAGTCTGGTCCGACCCAGTTGGATCAACCTAGCCCGACCCGGCCTAGGCCATCTTGGTTTTATTGGGCTGCGGTGGCGTGTCCCATTGGCTAGTGCAACCCACATGGGGTTGTGTGGTCTGCTACACCAGAACGGCTCAAAAGATCCGTTCGGCTCCATTATTAGCGACGCCAGGTAGCACCACCTCGTCACCCATAGAACACATAGGGAGAAGGTCCCCTATATCATTGTGGATCCCTTCAACACAGCGCGTGACAGTGCGCCACCTCCACCTCCATAGTCGGCTGTTGTCAGCCGCCTGTCCGACTAGCACGACGCCACGCAGCGCCGCTCTTCCACTGCGGCCGACAGTTGTTGGCCACCACCCTCGTTCGCTAGTGTCACATCAGTGCTTCTTCCATGGGCCACTAGATGATCTCTGATGGTTCATTATTTCTTTCGGATGCGCCTATGATCCTCTCAATATTCCACCCTCATTTCACGCTTCTCAGTTTCAAGGCTCCGTCAAGTTGGAACAACCAGACTCCGAAGAATGTAATGAAAAACAAGCGGCTGAGGGTCCAGGACTTTTTTCTTTGGACTTTTCCATATGCGTTAGCACTAAAAAAAGTGGGGGTAAATTATACATCACATTAAAAAAAGATAAACCCCATTCGAATCCCCTACAATGACCACCAACAATTTCAAGTAGGAGTGGAGGAAATGTGGTAATTTCTTGAATTAAATGACAACCCCTACCTTGTGAATCATTAGAGGTATCACGGTCGTTGGTGGAAGGAGAGTCCTTGGAAGAGTGAGGTCATCGATGTTCATCAATCCTAGATCTGCACCACCCAAGCATCCATCCTCCGTCGGTAGAAGACATCACATCACATCGCCAGAGGTTACTTTCTTGGTGAAGCTGTGTCAAAAATCCACCCCGAGCCTCACTTAAATATAGGGGGAAAATGTGAGTAATGCACCAAGGAATTAATGAGGCTCATTTAATGAATGAACCTCTTAATTCCCAAATGGTGTGGTTACAAATAAAAGATATTCACTCCATTAATTGGATTGACAAGTCATCAGTCCCCACAATCGCCTCTCATCTGATGGAGAAAAGGAAATAAAATAACTTGTTAGGTTATTTTATTATTTTTCTATAAATTCCAAAAATATTCTTTTTCTCCTGACCTACTGCAGTTTAAGTGAATCTTCCCTTATGCGAATCTCGGCATTGTGGACTCAATGGTACACTCAAATTTTTAATCTGAGCACCCATTCAAAATATAGAAAGCATCGCCCGCGTGTTTATTGAACGTACCTTAATTTTTTTTAGAAATTCATTCTGGACACACCAAGCCTCGAAATCACGCACGATCAATATTCAAAGACTCTTAATAATCCCAAATAATTAAAAAATGGAATTTTAGGGTCTTTACATTCACTCAACCTTTGGGTTTTTTTCCATAAAAGCTACAAACAAAAAAAGGGGAACAAAGTGGGGTACTGAGCACGCATCTGAGCCTCCTGCTCCCATGTTCTCTCCTATAGGTTCCCATGCTGCCAATGAACTCACACCAGAAGAATTGACCTCCCATGAAGGACCCACTCTTGTTGATCCACTATCTCCACTAGGAACTCCGCAAACGTCGCCCCATCGTCGATGTTCAGTTCGCCCCAGTTGATAACGTTTGATGGATCATGCATGTATCTCCTCAACTAAGACATGTAAAAAACATTATGCACCTGGTGAATCTATGGGGGAAGATCTAGATTGTACACCACCTCACCTACTCTGTTGGAGATCTAGAAAGTTCTGATAAACCTTAGAGATAGCTTGTCGCCCTGACCAAACCTCTGTAATCCATGATAGGGTGATACCCGTATGAAGACATGGTCTCCCTCCTAAAACACTAAGGGTCTTCATTTCCTATCGGCGTAAGAATTCTTTCGGCTCTGTGCTGTCTTCATCCGCTTCTGGAAGATTTTCACCTTCTCTGTGGTAACCTGTACCAACTCTGGACCCATAAGTGCTGACTCCCCTAGGTCTATTCAGTAAAGAGGTGATTCCCTAGTACAAGGCCTAAAATGGTTCCATTCCAATGGTGGAGTGATAAATTTTGTTGTATTCAAACAACACCAGTGGTAGGTGGTCCTCCCAACTGCGGCCAAAATTGAGGACACAAGCACGAAGCATTTCCTTGAGTGTTTGTATGGTCTGCTCCATCTGACCATCTGTATGAGGGTGAAAAGAGGTGCTCAAGCAAGCTGAGTCCTTAACTCCTCATGTAATCCCTTTCACAAGAGGGATGTAAAACGCGTTTCGCGATATGAGATTATCATCCACAGCACTCCGTGAAGTCTCACTATCTTTTTCTCATAGAGGCATCACAATATCTCTACTGATCCCTGCTCTTAGATGTGTAGGAAGTGAGCTAACTTGGGATGTCGGTCAAAGATCACCCATATGGAATCGTGGCCCCTGGATGTACATGGTAGCCCTATCATGAAGTCCATGGATATACCATCTCAATTACACTCTGGTACCTCTAGTGGCAGAGTTAAGCCAGCTATAACCTGATGCTCGGCCTTCACTTGCTGACAAGTGAGGCATTGGGATACAAACCATGCCACTAATTTCTTCATCCTTGGACACTAGTACTGACACCGTAGGTCCTGGAACATCTTCTCAACTCTAGGATATACCGCAAAAGGGGATGTATGGAACTCCTTCAACACATCCTTCTGTAGTGTCACTTGTACCATAGTTTATCTTCTGAAGAGGATGATATGCTCCCTACTTTCATAAAATCCATCAGGAGCCAGTCCTGAGGATATTTGAGCACGTCAGGCCCCAAAGTCAATGTCCCTAAGCTATGCCTCCAGAGATCACTGAAGAAGTGGGAGAGTGACATTCATAGACTGGAGGTAAGCTGCTTCATCTTTATCCACAAAGGATATCTATAATAAGGTTAGCTACTTTGTCGCCTCACTCAGCAACCATAGGCCAAAACTCATGATGTGTGCATCTGCTACTACGTTCCCCATCCTGTGAGTATAGAATATCTAAAAGTCATAGATCAAAAGTAACTCTAGCCAACGTCGTTGTCTCAAGTTCAGGTCCTTCTGTGAGAAGATATAAATGAGACTCTTGTGATCCGATTAAACAGTAATGTGTTCACCCATCAAGTAGTTTTGCCACGTCTACAGTTCCAAGATCACTACTGCTAACTTCAGGTCATGGGTAACATAGTTTTTCTCATTCTATCTCAACTTCCATGAGCCATAGGTGATCACCAATCACTCCTGCATCAGGACACAACATATTCTGGTCCCTGATGCATCACAGTAAACTATGTACCCAAAGCCCTCTTCTAGAAGCCTCAATATGGGAGCGCTTGTCAGTCTCTGCCTCAGATCCTGGAAAGTATTCTGGTACTTCTCTATCCACAAGAAAGGTTTCCCCTTCTATGTTAAAGCTGACAAGGGTGACACTACTCGATAGAAGTTCGGTACAAATCTCCAGTAGTATCCATCCAATCTTAAGAAACACCACACTTCAGTCACACTCCTGGGTGGTTCCCATGAAAGCACTGCATGTATCTTTGCTGGATCCACTGCAACTCCAGCCACCGAGATAACATTCCCTTGGAAGTGGACTTCTTATATCCAAAACTGGTACTTTGAGATCTTTCCATAAATCTGGTGCTCTTGCAGTGTATCTAGAACTATTTATAGGTGTGTGGCGTACTCCTCCACCGATATCGAATATACTGATATGTCATCAATGAAGACAACCACAATGAGATCTAGGTATAGCAAAAGGATCCTGTTCATGAGCCCCATAAACACTGCCTGAGCAATGGTCACGCCGAAAGGCATCACCAAGAACTCGTAATGGTCATACCGATATCTGAAGGTTGTATTTGGTACGTTCTTATCCCATACTCTGAGCCGATGATAACCTAATCTAAGGTAAATCTTTGAAAACCAAAGATCTCCCTTCAGCTAGTCGAAGAGATCATCGATCCTTAGAAGTGGATACTTGTTCTTCACAGTCACCTGGTTCTGGAACTGATATTCCACAGAGAGCATCAAGCTCTCATCCGCCTTTTTGGCGAACAAGATTATGGATTCTTGTGGAGAAACACTGGGCCTTATAAATCCCTTTTTCCTTTCAAGTCCTCCTGTTGTACCCACAACTCCCGAAACTCCACAGGAGCCATCCGATATGCTGGTATAGATATCAGTGTCATCTTAGGGTATAGGTCGATGTAAAATTCTACCTCTTTGTGTGGAGGTAGTCCCAGAACATCATTAGGAAAGACATCACCATACTATTCCACCATTACAGGATAACTTAGACTGCTCACATCAAATTCTCTGAGGGTGAGGCTAGCCCATTGATGAGTAATCAACTGCACTTTCCTCCGAGATAGTCCATCCTGTGCTACAAAGGTTTCCTCCTCGTCGGTGAAGGTAAACCCGATCCCATCCCTGTATACACACCGCTATTTTTGCCTAAAATAGTCGATCTGAGCCTAAAATGTGGATAGCCAGTCCATACCCAAGATGACGTCATAAGTCATTGACGTTGCTACTAGAAGATCCCAGTTGTAGCTCTCAGCTCCCAGAGTAATCTCACACTATTTTCACCAGTGTTTAATCATCAAATCTTCCCCCGTAGGAGTCTCTAATTGTAAAGATCAATCCAAATACTCCATCGGAATCCCAGAGATCCGAACGAGTGTCATGGTAATGAAAGGGTGACTGAAACCTAGGAATATAAGTACTACATCTAGGGTGGAATAGACACAGATCATACCTCTAATAATCTATGGAGTGTTGTGGTTGTAGATATTTGCTACTTGTAGTTGTGCTCGCCCCTCTCCACCTACTCCTTAGGGCCGGGGTGGACCTCCTAGTGGTGGTGGTGGCAGAACCTCAAATCCCCACCCACCACCTATTGTATGGAATGATACTCTGCCTCGTCCATTGCCCTGTGAACCTTCTCGCTCAAATATCTGCCTCTACCTCAGCGGTCCCTCGACCGTCCTCTGATTGTCGGTAGGGTGGGTCGGGTAGTCGCGAGCCATGTGGCTTTGCCTACCACACATGAAGCAGAGTCTGTCTCCCAACTAACCTTCTCTTCCCTGCAAGATTCGAACCTCTGGCCCTGCATCCCAGGGTTATCCACCAGTGGGTCTGGCCCGCTTAGACCTCTGCATCATCTATTTACTGCCTCTTATAGATGACTCGGCTACCTATCATCCAGTGGTGTCTCTGACCATCAGTGCCTGCTCAACTATGAAGATCTCCACCAACAATGCTCACATGAGAACTCAAGCCTACATCGTGATATTCAGAAATATCATCGACGTTATGATCTCCCACCAAAGTCATTCCTCAAAGGTCTGGGCCCAGAAGAATGGGTCTTTTACCATGTTGGTGGAGTAGCATGATAGGTTGTTGAATCTCACTGAGTACTGGTCTATTGTCAGGTTGCCCTAATGTAAGTGCAGCAGCTCAGGGATATGCACTAAGTGTAGTGTCTCTGAAACAAACTCTACACTAAAGAGGCTCTCAAAGTCCATCCAGTTGAGGGTCACCTCATCATGTGTCTAGAGAGACAGGCTCCACCATCTCCCTATTGTGGCCTAGAAAAGGCTATCATATTGGATAACCATTTTCTTTTTTGGTGTCTCAACCAAGAGAAAAACTCTATCCACAACCTCCAACTAGTCCTCAGCTACCTGGGGATCTGTCTCGCCTTGAAACCTCGAAGGCCTCTGTGTATAGAACTCGTGCAACGTGCTCAATCGGCGTGCAGGGATTGTTAGTGGGGTTTTGGCATCTGTTGACCAATGGGTGGTGGTGTTGTTGGTGCACCACCTGAAGGTGCTACCACAGTAAGAGGGGCCTCCACTGAAGCCTCATTGCTTGGTGGACTATCAGCATATACTCTCCCAGGAATCCTAACTGGCTATCTATGTAGTGGAATCCTAAAATGAAATAGTGTTCCATAGTCAATATGATATACCTAGTGAGTTGACTCAAATAGATCAAAGTAAAAAAATATCCAAAACACATGAAATTTGTATTTTCATGCACATAGTGAGAAATCTGAATTCTGGGTCTTGGTGTATGGATACTATGGTTACTGCACCAACACTGGAATCCCCATACTAAAAACCACACTCAAAACACTGAAAACTATTTTTCCATTAAAAATATCACAATTCTAGTTCTTCGGTAGAATCAACTCCTCTGATACCACTTTGTCATGACCCATCCCCCAAGGCCCATGTCGTGACTACCCCAAGCCCGCCTTCCATAGGATAGGGGCTGGCGACTAGCACCGAAAAGATGTATCCCAAGATGGGAAGGCATTGCCATTAAACCTATATAAACACACAGCCCAAGAACAAAACAAGATGCATCCAGGAAGTGAAAATGTAGTAATAAAAAAGTTTATAGAAAATAAAGGGGTCGGAATATAATCCCAACAAATAAGGTACAACTACAAATGAAACATAAAAAAACTCCTCCAATTTTCCACCAAAGAACCTTCCTGAAGGGTAGGTACATCTCGTCTATGTATCTCTCCGCATCAACCATCACCGCCAGGTCTAATATCCCTAAGTCTCATTCAAGGATGTCTGTCGTCTACACAAGACACAACAAGGTGCGGGCGAAACCCATATAGGGGTGAGTATAAAAATACTCATTAGGGACCCCAAGACCCATGAAGGTCTCTCAGAATTCTACAGAGGAATAATAAAATAATGATCTCAATAAAAAAGCATAAATAAATAGACACAGCTCAAATTAGGTATAAGTAAAGAACAAAAAATACAGATGATTAGTCAAGAAGATAGATCATCTTATTCTATCGAGAGGCACTACTGCTGACCATACAAAGTCTGACCGACATAGTATTGATAGGTACTAACCCGTGCTAACCCACATAGGATCTGACTCACCCAGAGTCAATAGGTACTAACACCCACAATACCCACATAGGATCTGACCCATACAGGATCGGTATGTTGATGATCCACGACGGGCTGCTCTAAGGAGGGTCCTCATAGGGTCGCGTACTATTGATCCACATAGGATCACTAGGTGCTGATCCAAATAGGATCTCTACTTGCCGACCCACACATAATTGCTTGGTACTAACCTCCATATGATTGGTATCTAACCTCCACCTCACTACGAGCCATCGGATTCCCGCTTATAGTATGCTTCATACTGGGAGAACCGCTCCTCAAGACATCATCTGTATTTCAACCAGCATGAAGTACCACAAAGAAGTAACCAAATGATTTGTCACGTCATAAGGGTTCCAACGCAATAGATGGAATGTCAACCGGACGCCCAGACTGTAAGTTATAGGCATTTCAGTGTTGAGGGCCCAGTTGGATTCGGAGTCGATCCAACCCAGACGTACTCCGACTTTCTCCTAAACTCTTTTTGAGTATCTCAAAAGTAACTTCTCGCTCCAAGGATCCTAGTACAGTAGATGGTTCATCAAACGGACATCAGATTCGCAAGATACAATCACTTATGCATATCGGTTCCAGAGAGGGGTCCGGGTTGGGTCCGAACCAAACCAGACTAGCCCAACCTGACCAGGATTGGGTCAAACTGACCTTTATTGAACTGGCCTAGCTCGGCCCGCAGCGGGCTCAGCCCGATGGGCCGCAGACCAGCCCGACCCACCTCGGAAGGGCTGGGCCGCGACGGCGCAACCCGCCGACAAGCGCGACTCACACGAGGTCGCACGATCTACTGCACCTAAATGGCTCAAAGGAGTCATTCGACTCCTTAATTGGGGGTGTCAGGTGGTGCCACCTCTTCAACCATAGGACCCATAGAGAGCGGTTTCCTTACATCGATGTGACTTCGAGCCATGACTCCCTTCAGCGCGGCGCGCGGCAACATGCTGCCTCCACCTCCGTCATCAGCCGCTCCCGACCACCTGTCTGACCATCGTGGAACCACTCTTCCACCGTGGCCTGCATTTGCCGGCCACCAGCCTCATCCGCTGCACTTTTCTGCCGGTGCCAGTGACCGGCGCCATTGCTTCTTCCGCGGGCCACCGGGTCAGCTTCGGTGGTCTGTTCATCCTTCCTGATGCACCTACGGTCCCCTTGGGATGCCTCCGTCATTGAGCGCCTCTCAGTTTCAAGGTTATTCCATGTTGGACCAACCCTCCTCCAAATAAATCAATGAAAAACAAGCATTGGATGGTCCGGGAATTGTTTGTTGGGAATGCGCCCTGCGTGTTAGCACTATAACAAGTGGGGGTAAATTATACATCACATTAAAAAAAAGATAAAACCAGTTCAAATCCCCCACAATGACCACCCGCAATTTCAAGAATGAGGAGAAGAAACGTGGGAATTTCTTTAATTAAATGACAAACCCTACCTCATGAATCTTCAGAGGTATCACGGTCATTGGTGGAAGGAGATTCCCCATCGGAGTGAGGTCGTCAGCGTTCATTGATCATGGATCGTCGCCGCCCAATCTTCCATCCTCCATTGGTGGAAGACGTCGCATCACGTCTCCAAAGGTTCCTTTCTTGGTGAAGTCGTGTCAAAACTCCACCCTAATCCTCACTTAAATAGAGGGAGAAAAGTTGAGTAAAACACCAAACAATTAATGAGGATCATTTAATGAATGAACCTCTCAATTCCCCCACGGTGAGGTTGCAAATAAAGGAGAGTCAAGTTATTAATTATCTTGAAAATTCACTACTTCCCACCACTTCCGCTCATCCTATGGAGAAAAATAAATAAAATCACTTGTTAAGTTATTTTATTATTTTTTTGTAAAGTCAAAAATTCAACTTTTGGTCCTGACCTACTGCGGTTGAAGTGAGTGTTCCCTTAAGCGAATCTTGGCATTGCAGATTCAATGGTGTCCTCCGATTTTTAATCTAAGAACCCATCAAAAGATATAAAATTCAACCTGTGCATTTATTGAATGTACCTTAAAAAATTAGAAATTCATTCCGGACATACCAGGCCTCGGAATCACACACCGTCAATTTTTGAAGACTCTTAGTAATACCAAATACTTTAAAAAAATTACATGGAATTGTAGGGTCTTCACATTCTCCCAACCTTAGGTATTTTTGTCCCTAAAAGCTTCAAAAAAACTAGGGGAACAAAATGGGGTACTGAGCACACATTTGAGCCTCCCACTCCCAAGTTCTCTCCTGGAGTTTCCTATACTACCAGAAAACTCACACTAGAGGAATAGACCTCTCATGAGGGACCCACTATTATTTATCCTCTATCTTTACTAGGAACCCTAAAAATGTCACCTCATCGTTGATGTCCATCTCACCTCAGTTGATAACGTGTGATGGATCATGCATGTATCTCCTCAGCTATGACTTGTGGAAAACATTATGCACCTGGTGCATCTGTGGGGGAAGATCTAGATGGTACTCCACCTCACCTACTCTTCTGGGGATCTGGAAAGGTCAAATGAACTTCAGAGAGAGCTTTATTCCCCTTCCAAACCTCTGTAATCCTCGATGGGGTGAGACCTGTATGAAGACATGGTCTCCCTCCTCAAACTCCAAGGGTCTTCGTCTCCTATCGGCGTAAGTCTTCTACTGGATCTGTGCAGTCTTCATCCCCTCCTGGATGATTGGCACCTTCTTTGTGGTAGCATGTACCATCTCTAGACCCATAAGTGTTGACTCCCCTGGGTCTATCTAGCAAAGATGTGAGTCACTCATACAGGGCCTCAAACGGTGCCATGAAAATGGTGGAGTGATAAATGTTTTTGTATGAAAAATCCACCAGTGGAATGTGGTCCTCCCAACTACGGCCAAAATTGAGGACACAAGCATGAAGGATGTCCTTGAGTGTTTGTATAGTCTTCTCCGTCTGACCATATGTATGAGGGTGAAAGGAGGTGCTCATGCATAGCTGAGTCCCTAACTCCTCATGCAATCCCTTTCACAATTGGTATGTAAAACGTGCGTTGTGATCTGATATGGTCATTGAAGGAACTCCGTGAAGTCTCACTATCTCTTGCATGTAGAGGCATCCCAATATCTCTACTTCTCCCTACTCTTAAAAGGGTAGGAAGTGGAATGACTTTGTGAGTCGGTCAATGATCACCTAGATAGAATCGTGGCCCCTAGATGTATGTGGTAGCCCCATCATGAGGTCCATGGATATACCATCCCAATTAGACTCTGGTACCTCTAGTGGTAGAGATAGGCATGCTGGTACCTAATTCTCGGCCTTCACTTACTAACAAGTGAGGCATCGGGATACAAACTATGCCACTAGTTTCTTCATCCCAAGACACCAGTATCGACACCAGAGGTCCTGGTACATCTTCGCAACTCCAAGATGTACCGTAAAAGGGTATTTATGGAACTCCTTCAACATCTCATCTCGTAGCATCACTGGTACCATAGTGTGTCTTATGAAGAGGATTACAAGCTCCCCACCTTCAGAAAATCCATCAGGATCATGTCCTATGGATATCTAAGCATATCAGGCCTCACAGTCTATGTCCCCAGGCTATGCCTCCCGAACTCGTTGAATAAGTGGGGGAGTTATAGTCATATAATAGAGGTAAGATACTTCATCTCTATCCAAAAAGGATATTTGGTACACGGTTAGATGCTTTGTTGCCTCACTCAGAAACTATAGGCCAAACCTCCTGCTAAGTGTGTCTGTTACTACATAACCCTTCCTAGGAGTATAGACTCTCTCAATTTCATAGTCCTGAAGGAACTCTAGACATCATTGTGGTCTTAGGTTCATTTCCTTCTGTTAGAAGATATAATTGAGACTCTTGTGATCATAGTAAATAGTAAATCGTTCACCCATCAAGTAGTGTCTCCACATATTCGGTGCAAAGACCACAGTTGCTAACTCCATTTCATGGGTAGCATAGTTATTCTCATGTTGTCTCAACTTCCATGAGTCGTATGCAATAACCACTCACTCCTACATCAATAAACAACCTATTCTGGTCTCTGATGCATCACATTATACTATGTACCCAACGCCCTCTTCTGGTAGCCTCAATATGGGAGCGCTCCTCAGTCTCTGCCTCGGCTCTTGGAAACTATGATGGTACTTCTCTGTCCACAAGAAAGGCTTCCCCTTCTTTTTCAAAGCTGAAAAGGTGCTGCTACCCTAGAGAAGTTAGGTACAAATCTCCGGTAGTACCCAGCCAATCTTAGGAAGCTCCACACTTCAGTCACACTGCTGGGTGGTTCCCATGCAATAACTATCTCTATCTTTGCTTGATCTAATGCACCTCTAGTCTCCAAGATAACATGACCTTGGATGTGGGCTTCCTTTATCAAGAACTGGAACTTCGAGATGTATCCAGAAAGTTGGTGCTCTCAGAGTGTATCCAGAACTATCTGCAGGTGTGTGGCGTACTCCTCCTCTGATGCCAAATATACCAAGATTTCATCGACGAAGACCACCATAATGTGATAAAGGTATGGATGAAGAATCATGTTCATGATCCCCATGAACACTTTTGGAGTGTTGTTCATGCCTAAAGGCATCACCAATAACTCATTATGGTGATACCGATATCTGAAGTTTGTATTTGGTACGTTCTTATCCCGTACTCTGAGCTAATGATAGCCTGATATAAGTTCTATCTTCGAAAACCAATGAGCTCCCTTCAGTTGGTCGAAGAGATCATCGATCCTAGGGAGTAGATACTTGTTCTTCATAGTCACCTGGTTCAAGCACCGATAGTCCACCCAAAGCATAAATCTCTAATTCTCCTTTTTGGCGAACAAGATCCGGGATGCCCATAGAGAAACACTGGTCCTTATGAACCCATTTTAACTGCAAGTCCTCCAGCTGTACCCACAACTCCCAAAGCTCCACAGGAGCCATCTGATATGCTAGTATAATTATTGATGTCGTCCCGGGGTATAGGTCGATGTAAAATTCTACCTCTCGGTGTGGAGGTAGTCCCAGAACATCATCAGGAAAGACATCACCATACTGTTCCACCACTACAGGATAACTCAAACTCCTTACATCAACTTCTCTGAGGGTGAGGATATCCAACTGATGAGTAATCATCTGCACTTTCCTCTGAGATAGTCCATCCTATGATACAAAGGTTTCCTCATAATCGGTGATGGTAAACCTGATCCAGTCCTCGCAGACACACCATAATTTGTGCCTAAAATAGTTATCTAAGCATGGACTGTGGATAGCCAGTCCATACCCAAGATGATGTCATAAGGCCTTGACACTACTACTAGAAGATCCCAGTCGATGCTCTCGCCTCCCAGAGTAATTTCACACTATTGGCACCAGTGTGTAATTGTCAAATCCCGCCACCCTCGTAGGAGTCTCTAATCTTAAGTATTGAGCCAACTACTCCATCGTAATCCCAGAGCTCTGAATGAGTGTCATGGAAATGAAAGAGTGACTGGAACCTGTGTCTATAAGTACTGTAGATAGGGTGGAATAGATAGATATCGAACCTCTTATCATCTATGGAGTGTCGTGGTCATATGTATATGCTGCCTATAGCTGTTCTCGCCCCAGTCCACTTGCTCCCTATGTTCGGGGTGGACCTCCTAGTGTTGGTGGTGGTAGAACCTCAAATTTCTTCCCACCACCTATTTCATGGAATTCTCTTCTACCTCATCTTCCACCCTGCGGACCTTATCACTCGAATCTCTATATCTACCTCAGCGGTCCCTTGACCATCCGCTGATCGTCAGTATTGTGGGTCAGGCAATTGTGAGCCATGTGGCCTTGCTCGCCGCACATGAAGCAAAGTATTCTTCCCAACTGACGTTCTATACAATGAGAGACTTGAACCTCTGACCCTATATCCCGAGGTCATCCAACAGTTGGTCTGGCCCGCTTAGACCTCTTCATAATCTGTCTACCGCCTCTTGTAGATGACTCAGCTACCTATCGTCTGGTGGTTTCTCTCACCATCAGTGCCTGCTCATCTATGAATCTCTCCACCAACAATCCTCGCTCGAGCACTTCAACCTATGTCATGATATTCATCAATATCATCGACGTTCTGGTCTCCCACTAGAGACCCTGCTCAATGGTCTGAGCCTTGAAGAATGGGACTTGTACCTTGTCAGTGGAGTAGCGTGAGAGGTCGGTGAATCTTGCTGAGTACTGAGCTACTATCAGGTTGCCCTGATGTAAGTGCAGTAGCTCCGGGATACGCACTGAGCATAGTGTCGCTGGAACAAACTCCGCCCTGAAGAGGCTCTCAAAGTCCGTCCAATTGAGGGTCGCCTCGTTAGTTGTCTGGAGCGTCAGGATCCACCATCTCCCTATTGTGCCCTAGAAAAGGCTAGAATCTTGGATAACTATATTCTCTACTTGTGTCTCAACCAAGAGAAAAAATCTACCCAAAACCTCAAACTAGTCCTCAGATACCTCGGGATTTGTCTCTCCTTGATACTCGGAGGCCTGTCTATGGAACTCGTGCAATGTGGTTAGTCGACATGCACGGACTGCTGGTGGGGTTGTTTTCATATGCTACCCAATAGGTGGTGGTGCTATTGGTGCACCATCTGAAGGTTCAACCATAGTAATAGGGCCCTCCACCGAAGCCTCATCGCTCGGTGGGTCGTCAGCGTATACTCTCTCGGTTATCCTAACTGGTTGTCTACGTGTTGGAATCCAGGAAAGAAATAGGTGTGTCATGTTCAATAATTTATACATGGTGATATGACTCCAATCGATCAAAGTAAAAACATTTTCAAAACACATGCAATCAGTATTTTCGTGCACCGAGTCAGAAATCAGAATTCAGGGTCCTAGAGTATGGATACTATGGTCAAAGCACCAACATGGGACTCCCAGAACTGAAAAACACACTCAAAACACTTAACACAATTGCTCCATTAAAAATATCACAATCCTAGTTCTTCGTTAGAACCAACTCCACTGATACCACTTTATCATGACCTTTCCCCCAGGCCTCGTATCGTGACTACCCCAAGCCTACCTTCCATAGACCAGGGGTTGTCGACTACCACCAGAAAGGATTTTCCCTAAATGGGAATGCATTTCCTTTAAACCTATATAAACAGACAGAAGAATAACACAACAAGATGAAACTGTGGAGTAAAACTACAATAGTAAAAAATTGTACAAAAAGTAAAGGGGGCGGAATACAAGCCCAACTAAAAAGGTAAAACTACAACTGAAATAGAAAACAGCTCCTGAGATTGTCCACCAAGGATACTGCCTGAAGGGGAAGTATGACTAATCTCTATAGCTCCCCACATCAACCATCACCGCCAGGTCCTAGCCCCCTATGTCTCATTCAAGTCTTCCCGTATTCTACACAAGACACAATAAGGTGCGGGCGAAACTCGTGTAGGGGTGAGTATAACAATACTCAGTAGGGAACCCGAGACCTCTGAATGTATCACAGAATTCCACAGAGAAATAACACAAGCATGATCTCAATCACATAGCACAAAGAAATGGACAGAGCTCAAATCAGGAATAAGTAAAGCACAGAAGTACAGATGATTAGTCGAGAAGATAGATCATCTTATAATATCGAGAGGCACTACTGCTGACCATACGGACTCCGACCCACACAGGATCGATAGGTACTAACCCCCTCTGACCCACATAGGATCTGACCCGCACGGAGTTGATAGGTACTAACCCCCATAAGACCCACATAGGATCTGACCCACACAAGGTCGGTATGCTGATGATCCACAACGGGTTGATCTACGGTTGGTCCTCATCGGGTAACATACTACTGATCCACACATGATTTCAAGGTGATGATCCACATAGGATCGCTAGATGCTGACCTACACAGGATCACTCAGTACTCACCTCCATATGAACTGTCTCCAAACTCCGCCTCACTGTGAGCCACTGGATTCCCACTCATAGTACGCTTGATATTGGGAGAACCGATCCTCAAGACATCATCCATATTTTAGCCGGCACTAAGTCCCACAAATAAGTAACCCGATGATTCTTCACATCATAAGGATTCGAACTCAATAGATGGCGTGTTAATCGGATTCCCAGTCTATAAGTTATAGGCATTTTAGTGCCGAGGGCCCGGTTGGATTCAGAGTCGATCCAACCCAGACGTACTCTAAATTTATCCAAAACTCCCATGGTGTATCTCAAAAGGACCCTCTTTCTCTAAGGATCCCAATGTTGTAGACAGTTTTTCAAACGAATTCCTGGTTCGCAAGATATAGTCACTTATGCGTATCAATGACCGAGAGGGGTCCGGGTCCAACCCGACCCGACCCGACCCAGCCTGGGCTGACCCAACCCAGATCGGGTCAACCCGACTAGGACCGAACCGGCCCGGTTGGGCTGGTCTACGGTGGGCTCAGCCCACTGGGCTGCGGAACGGCCTAACCCACATCGGTAGGGCTGGGTCGTGGTGGCACGACCTGTCGGCTAGCGTGACTCATGCGGGGTCGCATGGATTGCTGCACTAGAACGGCTCAAAGGATTCATTCAGATCCTTTTGTTGGTGGTGCCAGGTGGCTCCACCTCATCACCCACTTGACCCGTAGAGAGAGAGTCCCCTGCATCGTCGCGGTTTCGAGTCGCAACTCCATTCAGTGCAGCGTGCGACGGCGCGCCGCCTCCACCTCCACGGCTGGCCGCTGCCGACCATCTGTCCGACCACCATAGTCAGAAGTTGTCGGCCACTGCCCTCATCCACCGGCACTAGTCACAGGCACCAACAATTCTTCTGCGGGCTACTGGGTGAGCTCTAGTGGTATGTTCTTAATTGTGGATGTGCCTACGGTCCTCTTGGGATGTCGTTGTCGTTGTGCACCTCTCGGTTTCAAGGTTATGTCAAATTGTAACAACCCTCCTGCAAAGAACACAAAGAAAAACAAGCGGCGGAGGGTCTGTGCCTTGTTTGATTAGCCTGCGCCTTGCATGATATCACTATAACAAGTGGGGGTATATTATACATCACATTAAAAAAAATAAACCTTGTTCAAATCCCTCACAATGACCACCCACAATTTCAAGAATGAGGAGATGAAATGTGGGAATTTCTTGAATTAAATGAAATACCCTACCTCGTGAATCATCAAAGGTATCACGATCATTGGAGGAATGAGTGTCTCCATCAGAGTGAGGTCGTCGGCATTTTTCTATCCCGGAATGTCACTTCCCAAGCTTCCATCCTCCTTTGGTGAAAGACGTCGCATCACTTTTCCTGATGTTCCTTGCCTGGTGAAGCCATGTCAAATCTCCACCCCAAGCCTCAATTAAATAGAGGGCGAAATTGTGAGTAACACACCATGTAATTAGTGAGGTTCATTTAATGAATGAACCACTTAATTCCCTAACAGTGCAGTTAAAAATAAAGGAGAGTCAAGCCATTAATTAGCTACACAAGTCACCAGTCCCCACCACCGCTGCTCATTCGTTGGAGAAAAATAAATAAAATAACTTGTTAAGTTATTTTATTATTTTTCTATAAATTCCAAAATTTAACTTTTTCTCCCGACCTAATACAGTTGAGGTGAAGCTTCCCTTAAGTGAATTTCAGCATAGAAGATTCAATGATGCCCTCAGATTTTTAATCTGAACACTGGTTCAGAAGATAGAAAACACCACCCATGTGCTTACTGAACGTACCTTAAAAAATTTCAGAAATTCATTCTGGGAACACCAGGGCTCGGAATCACATGCTGTTAATTTTTTCAGAGTCATAATAAGTCCAAATAATTTTAAAAAAATTACATGGAATTTTCAGGTCTTTACACCATTTCCTTTATTATTGAGTCCCACGTTGTTTTTCTCTAGAGTCCCACTAGAGAACTCATGTTCCCACCCACACAAGTGGCTCTTAAATCCCACAACACAATCTATATATTGCATCCAATAGTGTTACTAGTATCCTATAGTCCTTCTCCAGAGTCCCAATGGACTCTTTCACTACTTTAGAGTCCCCCTGAAGACTTCACAATCTTGAGTCACACATGATTTGATCCACTGATAGGATGATCTTATAATATTACTCCATGTGCTTGAAGGATCAATATGGCTTGTGTTAAATCAAGAAACTATGCACAAATGTTGTTCTTTATCAATCAATATTGATCACCTGTAAATGATCAGCTTCCTCAGTACAACACTACTTGGGAAATTCCTTATTTTTCTGAAGACCCAGTCTCACTAATCACTAAAAACTCAGATACAAAAATTATTCTCCTGAATCACTGATAGAAATAATGTCTCTGTTTTAGTATAAAAAAAATATAGTGCTCACTTAACATGTAATGTATATTGCATGTTCCTCATGCATATAAAATTAAATGAATAGTCTTCTTTATCTTATGCACCCATTATTTCATGTGCATATATGCATTGTATATTTCAAGCACATTTAACAAAACTAATTTACTTATTCACTACCTAAATGATTTGTATACAACCTATGAAAAAATACATTGAATTTTCTTCATGTATGCATATCAAATACTACATCTTTTCAATTATATGATGCTCACACACACTGAACAATTTCTCAACTTCACATTAACTTTGTATGCATTTTACTTTGGTTCTACCTAATGTGGTTTACACATTAGGGAAATAGATATGGTTTCATTATTCATTCATGTACTTCTTCCAAGTACACAGGATTGCATGCATGGTTTAAATTCTTCTTTGTAAAGCATTGTGTATGATAACCATTGTAAACTACTTGATGCTCGAGTCCATGTACATATACAATGAACAAAGCATGTACTTATCACTACCTTCATGCCCTTATCCTTCACACACAACAATAAAAAATTCATTGTGCTTATTTATTATCACAAAAAAGTAACATCACATTGGTTCTTGAGTTAACAGTGTGTTCAAGCTACTAAAATAAACCCTTTAAATAAACAAATGCTCACTATTATACATGAAATAATATTCTATCAATCCCTTCATGAAACCATGAGCATACAAAGTTTCTATGTATTCTTCGTGAAAGGCATGAGACACAACGTGCACTATCCCAAGTGTTTCACGGAAACCAGTTTCTTCACAAAACACTTGAAGAGTGATATACACTTGTCAAAGGTTTGTAGTATCTCTTCAACTTCGCACGGAACAAAGCTATTCCAGAATGTCTTTCCATGAAATGGGGAGATTCATAGAGACTCTGTTTCATAAAAAATGAGAGCTTCTCAAAACTCAAAATCACACTCTCATGAGTGTAGGCCTCATTATTTATAGGCAACACACCAGCAACCTTGATTATGTACACCTTCTCATTTCAAAGTGTATTGTCTTTCCTTCGCGATATAAGAAAACACCATCATAGAAAATTTAATTTATTCACACTAAAATGCTTCTCTTTGTTCATCCTAATATTATGAAAATGAAGTTATTAGGTGATTTTGATCGTTTTTGGATCATCAAAACACTTAGATGATGTTTGGTGTTATAGGATCGAGCTACTATCAACATAGCATGAAACTCTCGGAAAATAGAACTATTGGGAACAAGCTGAGGCTGAAGACAATGTTGCTAAGATGATCAAACAACCTAGAAAAATAGATCGATGCATCAAATGGCTAAGATCATCAAATTGGAAAATCGGATGGGGGAAGTTTGTTTGGGGCTACAGTAACATGAAAAAACGTGTTCCCACATCGAAACACCATCAATTTTCATCCTCCTTTATAATACAAGGCATGAATCACTCTACTTATTAGTCGGTTACTAAGCACTCCCTTACCATGCTGGCACCGCCCTATGCTAGCACTAACCTTCACCACCATATCACCCTACATGGTTTCCCTCCACCACCTCTATGCCCTCATGTGGTCGCCCTCCTTACACAACCTATTCCCACCATGCCACCTACTAACATGGTTTGCGATAACTCCCTCAGTCATGGTTGACTCTCTGGGGTCCCACATAAGGTGAAGGTTGAGCATTCTTGGCCATGTCTATAGCTTAGTTGTTTTTTAGTAAAACCCACCATAAAAAATGTTCCACATGATTCAAATCCAACTAAGCCAAAATACTCGACACAACAATACTCAAACCCTCTTCCACATTAATAAACAATATTTTCCATATCTCTTCTTAATTCTTAAAATAAAATTCCAACTCTCATTTCATGTTTCTTCCAACTAATTTCATATTGTAAATATTGTTTCAAACTCAAATAACCAATGAAATGTTTTTCTGAACTTCAAACCAGCTCTATCATCATCACATTTATCAATCATTCCAATTTTTCTATTCTCAAGAAATTGAAAACAATTTCAACTTCACCAAATCACTTGGCCTCTTCACTTTATGGCCCAAACATTCTATAATACTCAATATGATGTGGTTGAACTTATTTAAGAATTTTTTTGGTTCATTTTTCAAAAACATTTAATAAAAATTAATATAATTTTATTTTAACTTATTTTTTTATCCTCTGAGATGAATATTTCATCAAGTTGGTTATTTGGAATAATGAATCAATCATTTTATTTGTTTTAAAAAATAAAATAATAAAATGTTACATTCAAATGAGTGTCAACTACATTGGTTTATCAATTGAATTTAATACTTTTATTATGTCATATACATATATTAAATTTTACATGAGTAATATAACATTTAATAATTATATTTTTTTTAATTATTTCATACAAATTATTTTAATCTACTTTCTATCCTCTGAGATGATTATTTCATCAATCTGGTTATTTGGAAAAATAAATACATAATTTTATTTGTTTTAAAAATAATAAAATAATAAAAATTTAAATTCCAATGAGTGTCAACTTCATTGGTTTATCGATAGAATTTAATATTTTTATTGTGTCATATATATATATATATATATATATATTAAATTTTACATGAGTAATATAACATTTAATTATTTTTAATTTTTCTAATTATTTCATCAAAATTATTTTAACCTATTTTATTATCCTTTGAGATGATTATTTCATCAAGCTGGTTATTTGGAATAATAAATCAATCATTTTATTTTTCTTAAAAAAAATTAAAATAATAAAAGGTTAAATTCCAATGAGTGTCAAGTTCATTGGTTTATCTATAAAATTTAATGTTTTTATTATTTTATATACAAATATTAAATTGTACAAGAGTAATATAAAATTTAATAATTATATTTTTTTAATTATTTCATCCAAATAATTATATATATGATTATAAAAAAAAATTTGAAATAATTCACTAGGGAGAAGTATATTTAATATGTTTTTTAATTGATAAGTGAAAAAAATATAATAAGATAAAATATATAAAATTATAGAAAAATAGTTTAATGTAAATTCCCATCATATAATACTTCTCATAATATGATCTATAATGAATTTCTAAGTCAAAATATTTAAATAAAAATTTCATTCATTTATTTAACATTTTTACTCGATGAAATATATTGTAATAAATTAATGTTTATTTGATTATTTTGGTTTACAATGGTCAAAATTCAAATATAAAATATTTAGTAAGTCATTTAATATGACACTAATCTTACTCATAGTCATAAAAAGGTATTTCGAATTTTTTTTCTAATTTGATTTTTGAAAATTTCATGATAGTTTACTACATAATCCAAATAAACTGATAGTGAAAATAGGATAATTCAGATAAAGTAAAAGGATGTTTGGATTTACCTATACTATATACTAACACATCATGTGTATGAATGATATCATTAGGAAAATTAGTTATGTTGCCATCAAAAAAGGATCCAAATTTCTTTTATATCCAAATTTCAATTTGTTATCAACTCTTCATAAGAACTTGGTAGTATCAATAGATAATACACCTTTGAGAAATTAAATGAAAACAAAACACCTTACTTTTAAAATGGTATTACCATCAATCTAGGTGATATAGACTCTATCTAATGTTTTCCACATACTCGATAAAGGTCAAAAAATGTAATAAACCTATCAATCTCACTCAATTCTAATGAATTATTTGATCAATGAATTGGTCTTCAATCCACCATTTAAAGTAATATAATAATAAAATAGTACAAAATAATAAAACACTAAATTAAATTTAACAACGTGATAAAAACATAAATAAATGTATAAAAATATGAAAGAAGTCCTAAAATCATTTTATAATATATTATATTTTATAGAAATATAATTTTCAAAAAAAATATTTAATTAATAACAACATCATATTATTGAAATTAAATGTATATATTTTTAAAAAATAAAATATAATAAATAACAATACAAATATGAAAATATAAAATAAGTGTTAAATTTTATTGAATAATTTGATTGTATTTTATATTGTAATTAGTTGAACTATATTTTTAAAAATTATTCATTAAAATAAAAATTAACTTTGAATTTATGTAAATATAAAGAAATAAAGAATTCAAAAAATTGTTTTATTTTATAGATAATATCGCGACCACCACCCCCCCCCCCCTCCACAAGTATTATAGTGGAGATGGGGATGATCCTTGAAGCATGCCTCCAATAGGTAACGGGTTGTTGATTAGCACTAATGGTATGGAATGTATACAAATGGGAGGTATTTACCCCTTTTATAAAATTTAAGGACAAGAGATAAGATGAAACCACCAATCAATACCATCAAATAGATAAATAAACCATACGAGTATAAGAATTTAATGTAATAAAAAATGGAAACCAAATGTAAATACTAAAACAAACCCTAAATAGTGACCATGAACTCAACAAATCCCAAAAAACGACTTCGAGCTAATAACGCCTAGTTTGGTCACCAACCAGCTCCTGTAGACCTGAAAAATAGTTTATATATATATATATATATCGGGTGAGAATATGGGTATAATTAGTAGGATATACCTAGCGATGCAAAGCCGGCCCGCATGCATTGCGGGTATGGGGCAGATGTGGGGCAGGGCGGGCCTAAAAGTTTTGACCGTTTAGAGTGAGGGCCAATGCAGGTTGGGCCTGTACTGGTTCGGGCTTGCCCGCGGGCCTAATTTAAAAATATATATATTATTTTTAAAATATATGTCTCTTTAATATTTTAATTTTTTTAATAAAAAAAATCATGGTTAAATGCTGACATATGATCTCTCACTGTAATGGTCATCTTAATCCACCATTTATTCACATGTGAATTTTCAATAGACCTATTTTTTTGTTTTAATATGATATTATATTATTTATATAGTAATTATTAACCATATTCACATGGTGTGTCAACCCATCTCTCAAAAAATGGAACTCATCGCCCCTGCACATGGTTTCAATTCTATAAGAGTTATTATAATCATAATATTTTTTAGGTCGATTTAATTTTGTTATTATTTAATTTTATTTTGTTATTAAGAGAATAGGATAAAAACTCATGAAAACACAATTAATAGATTCCTCTGAAACTGATCATTACCTGGAGCGACTTCATTCACTTACAGGTTTAGTTGTTCACATCACTACACAAACAACATTATCATTCATCACCCATCAACAATCAATCACCTACTTTCTATCACAATAGTTCACCACCACATCGACGTCACTGTATGCCACCATTAACCCACAAAACACTGTTACATCACATCCCTTAAAACTCTAGTTATTGTTAATTCATACTTTTCCCCACAAATTCCTTTAACAATGATAAAAAATACAGTATTTGAATTATTACAAATATTATTTTTTTGTTAATGTGGGTAAGCCCACGGGCAACACGTGGGCAACCTGCGGGTTTATGTGGGGTGGGGCAGGCCTGAATTTTTTTGTTCACAATATATACGGGTTGTTGTGGACAAAACCGTGCGGGCTCAAACCCATGCGGGCTTAGCCAGCCCTGCCCTGACCCACCTGTTTCACATTACTAGATATACCCTGTAAACTTTTATGAAAATATGAAATAAGCGTACATAATTTCAATGAATAAAAAAACTGACCAACTCATTACCTAAATAGGTAAAACTATATCCCATCCTCACCAAGGCTTTCTCACCAAGTAACAAATACAAATAGGCATATCTATATCAAAACATTTATGTAAGAAAGGTACCCCTTATCCACTTCCCCGTTGGTTTGTTTATCTCACTCTTTAATCCCAAACATCATGTGCTATCATCCCTTCAATAGGTCATCTTGCACCTCATTCATACCTATCACAACTCATATTTCATCCCACACAGCTCATCACAACCTCATCATCATCATCACATCTATAACCAACTAGTAAGTATGAAAGCCTCTATAGCCCATGTAGCATTTATTATACCTCAATCAATCAAATATCATGAAAGCACACTTATAGGAAACCACATTAATTAAGTCGGAATACAATTATGTGTTAAAACATAAACCCACTATATCCTACACATACATGTGTTGTACAACTGAGAGCCGTCCGAATTTGTGAAAACACGTACCCTATACCTTAATCCATTATAGCTTGGATACATTTACACATAATTCAATGTTGAAAGGAGGTTGGGGAAGAGGGGGGATGTTAGCTATCTATTTCCTCACTAACCTAAATGTTGAGGAAAACACCCATACCCAAATTAGTTGCAAATCGACCACCAACCCGACTCAGGCGGTGGAGCATATGATATCATAAAATATAATAATAGATATGGAACACAACCACACTAGGGGAAACATCTTAGTATTAGACTCAACTATAGTTATTGTCCCATAAAAACTTTATTTCCACCACTAAGGCCTAGAAAACTAGATCCCATACATTCGAATAAGCATCCATATTCATTGTCATAAATTATTTCCAGTTAGTAATTAGAAATTACAATTCATTCATTAACCCTCATTAAAAAAATTGATTTACCACTTCATTTTATCACCAGCCAACATGATTTCATAATTTACATTACAGTTTCTAGATTTCCCATTCCATTCCCTTAGAGAATTCAATTCCAAACATCCAATGATTTCATCATTAATTTAAACCATTTACCATTCCATGATCTTGAGTACTCTAAGACTCATTCCAAACTGCCTCAATGAATATGCATTCTCAGTGCATATTCCAACTACAACAGAAGGTTGGACCCCAAAATAACAACTATATGTCAAACCAACCGTCGAAATAACACATCAAGAAAGATAAGAAAGCTCGGCTCTCAACTCATATCCATCAACCAACCAACAAGCCTCACACAACAACCCAGAAAACATAAATACCCTCTCTCATCATGTTCAATCTATCCTATCACTAACCTCATCTCAACTATAGGCGATAAGAAAGCCTTTCTCTCAAATTGTGTCATGCATCCATTTCCTAACCAACTCCTCACATAAAACAAAGAAAGGCTCTACCATCATAGAGTAGACATACATGGAAACAAAATTATTTTTAGCGTGTAAAATACTATGGGAAACTATGTCCATAACACCAACGCATACATGCCTTAAGTAAAAAAGGATGGATTTTCTTAGCCCAAAACATTTATATCTAGAAAAAAAACATTTTTATTACCATATTGAATTAATTGATTCATTATTCATAGGTTACAGTAACTAGAAAACTATCAACAACAATTATTAAAATATAATAATCAAGCAAAACATACTTCAAGAAATACTTATGTATTCAATAGTTACCAAGGAAGTACTGTAAATAAAACGATATGAATATTCATTATTCACTTCATCGTTACCATATTTATGTATTTTATCCAATTTCAATCACATAAAACATGATAAACAATAATAATAATCATATCATGTTTATATAACACTATCAAGCAAGTATCAAGAAGCATAAATAACAAAGCATCACCACATATGATCATAACATCCATTCGAATTCATTCTTAGTTCTGGTTATTATCTTCATTAGGTCAATTCCACCAATATCCAAATTAACTAAAGTGTGATACCTTCACATTTACTTATAAAATAAAAGTACAATTAATGAGTCTTTGATCTCAAGATTTACAATGTTCTTGAATAACAGGCATAAATCTATGATCACCTATCCTATAATAACTTGTGATCCCTATGGGAATACCACCATGGATATACCATCAAACACCAACAGAAAACCCATGAGAACCAAAGAAAAAAATATCCATAGCATGGTAAGGAAGACTGAAAGGGAGAAAAACTAATTGAAGAATAAGAAAGTCACCTTGGATCACTAATGGAAAGGTCTTTAGAAGTCAGGGCTAAATCCTAGTGAAAGGGGACATAATGTCTTTGAAAGAGTCCCATGGTTCATCTAGTGTTTAAAGGAGAATAGGGGAAATAGGAGGAATTTTAATGGGATGTTGAATTTATACTTGTAGTAATTTTAAGAGAACAAGGTGTAACCCCCCTTCACAACGTCGTATTCTCTAAGGGTTTCTCTGAAACTGTTGTGAAATAAGGGTGGCCACAACATAAAAGTTCAAACTTTGGGAATTCATGTCATAATCTCTACACATCTCCCCGAGATCATATAAACAATGGGTAAGGCAACTACATAACATACGTACCACACTGCAGTGGTCCCCCATATGGTAGAGATAAGGAAACTAAATCCCATGGGATCCACAGCGCAATCTATGCTCACGCTGCAGCTACCCCTATATTGACAGACACAATAAAACCCATCATCCCAAGCCACTATGTTTCAAGAACCACACCAAGCCATGGCCGCATCTCCAAAACAACACCATGTCGTAGCCTATAAGCTCACACTATAACCTCATATCATTGAAAATTCAGCTCAAACCCACTTCTACCCTTCCATCATTTCTTAGATACCTCCGACCACCCAAAAACGCTAAGGGAGAGATCATGAAAAATAATGCTCATACAAATAACTACATTTTTAATTATAATTTTTTAAAAATTAGTTAATGAATATTGATAATTAAGTACAATTATACACTGTCTATTTGGCATATAAATTAAAAAAACTAGATATATAATATACATAGTTTTATTTAATTCAATGATATTTAACTTTATAACTAAATTAATTAATTTTAGAACTAATTATAACTATTAACCAAATAGAAAATTAAAAAAATATATTTAAATATTCAACTTAATTAATAATGGGTTTTTATAAATAACCAATTATTATAAATGAAAAAAATATAATTTACAATAATTATAAATTATTTTACAAAGAGATAGAAAATTGAAAACTAAAAACTAAAATCATAAGATTAAAAAACAATACTTATTATTAAATTATGAATTGTATTCAATACTTATAGTTATGTCATGGAAATCATTATATCATTTATTTTCTAACTGGTGCATTATTTTTTAATTATAAAACAATTCTTATTATTAAATTATGTTTTTATCCTTTCAATAAAATTAGGTGTTTAATTCACATTTCATTCATGAATGTCACAACTCATTCCTCTAGAACCCACCTAGGTCAATAATTATATCGAGTGTGACCCTAGAAACATTCCTCCAATAAGTCACAGGTTGAAAACGCGCATAGAGTATAAATCTTGAAAAATGAGAAATTTAACGACTTGGGTTTTACCCTGTCATACTTTGAAATATTTATATGAATAATTCTAGAGCTAGGAATGGAGATGGCATGTGATTCTGAGTCCCGGTGTACCCGGAATACATTTTATAAAAATATTAAGTAAGGCTTGTAAGGTGTACCCTGTGTAGATCCTGAAACATCTTTGTTTAGGGCTTCTAATTGTCATGTTGCACTTTTCTTTCCATCTATACACCATACATTTTCTTAGCTTAACATCTTAATTTTAGCCTCTTTGAATTTTACAGGTTTCTTATTTAAAGGAACATGGATATAATTTGCGTGAGGTATATTTATCTTTTACTCTTCCGTGTTTGCATTTATCTTCATCTTTGTCTCCATATATGTATTTTTAGAGGACAAGTTGCTCTGAATTTATTGTAAGGCTTGTAAGGTGTATCTTCAGGATCTCTGGCCACTTATTCATCATCATCAGACAGTTACCAATCAAAGATATGGGTGGCCATGAATCTTCAAGATACACCTTACATTCCTTACAAGAAGAGGACCTCCAAAGCGGGAAGCCGCCGTTCTCGAGCCAGAAGTCGTCGTTCTCAAGTCGGAAGCTGCCAATCCCTAACTTAATATTTCTATAAAATGTATTCCGGGTGTACCCTGGGTAGATCTTGTCTCGAGGGTCCCAGAATAGGTCTCAGATTATTTTTTGGACCACTGGAGCATTCTCACTGGTGTGGGGAAGGTCTGACGGCGCGAGCACCATGAGGCCCAATGCGACCATGACTTTAAGGCGTACATTTCAATACCAATTTCGGGTGCTTAAATTGAAATCGTGGTGTGGGTCCCATGAGGCCTGATCTGAGCATTTGTATTGAAATGCTACTTTTTTGTCGGGTGTCTTGTGTAGACCACCGGTCCTTCAACGGAGTCCCAGCTGAACCCCGAGCAGGCAGAGCAGGGTAGCTGAACTGAAAGGGGTTTTAACCTAAGCTTGTACGAAGAGCTTACCAGAATGTGTTTGATAGTGATCTCCTCCTTTAGAGCAATTTGGACACTTTTTCAGTTTATTATGGGTCCTACATTTTCTCTTTTGTTATATTGTTGTTGGAATAGATGTATGAATGCTTTTCTTTTAAGATTTTATATCTATGCATTGTTGCATGAACATGTTTGTGGGTGTATGTGTGTATAGGTACGTAAGGATAAGATCTCTGTAGGTATCACACACATGAGGTCTTAGCCTAACGTACATATACACACGCACCCACAAACATGTTCATGCAACTGTGCAGATATATAAAAACTGAAAAGAAAAGCATGTGTATATCTACTCCAACCAAAGTATAACAAAATAGAAAATGTAGGACCCATAAAAAACAGAGATAGAATACAACTTTCTTTAAAGGAATTGATCACTATCAAACACATTTCGGTAAGATCTTCTTCTAATATTTGGTGAAAACCACATTCAGTCCATCTACTCTGCTCTGCCTGCTCTGGGTCCAACTAGGACTCCATCGAAGGACATGTGGTCTACACAGAACACCCAATGAAAAAGATGAATTTCACCGCAAACATCCACATCGGGCCTTGTGGGACCCACACCCTTATTTCGGTTTAAGCACCCGAAATCAGTATTGAAATGTCCACCTTAAAGTCACGGTCGCATCGGGCCTCATGGGGCCCATGCCATCGGACCTTCCGCGGACCACTAAGAACGCTCTAGTTGTCAAAAAATGAATCTGAGACCTGTTCTGGGACCCTCGGGACCAGATAAACCCAGGGTACACCTAGAATACATATTATAAAAATATTAATTAAGGGCTTGGTGGCTTCCAGCTCGAGAGCGGCGGCTTCCGGCTCGAGAACGGCGACTTTCCACTATGGAGGTCCTATTCTTTTAAGGCCTATAAACTGTATCTTCAGGATCTGTGTCCACCCATATCTCTGATTTCGAATAGTATGATGATGATGACCAGGTGTCCATAGATCATAAAGATATGCCTTAAAATACTTACAATGAATTTAGAGCATCTTGGTCTCTAAAAATACAAAGATGTAGATGAAGATGAAGTTAAACACAGACACAGAAAAATAAAATATAAATATAACTCGCACAAATTATATCCACGTTCCTTTAAATAAGAAACCTATTAAAATTCAAAGAATCTAAAATTAATATGTTATGTTAAGACAACGCATGGTGTATAGATGGATAGAAAAGTGCAACATGAAAATTAAAAGCCCTAACTAATGATGTTTCGGGATCTTTCTCCCTCTTGAGAAACATTATTTTTTCATACAACTCTTTTATTAATGAATCTTTCCCACTAAGCTCGACTAATTTTTTCAGCTCCTGTTTTATTGAATCATTATTCTTATTGATCCCTACTACATTTTCCTCTAGGTCTATTATTGGTGAATATTTATCTGTGCAGTCAGCTTCCTTGTCCCACAACTGACACCTGCAAAAGCAGCATGAGATGGGTCTAAACGAGTTCAGCTAAAGGACATTGATTGGTAGAAAACAAATATGGAGACTAAAAAGGAAGAGATAATTCAAAATAAATAGAGAAAGATATGTACAACATATGATCTATTAGGATTTTCCCTTCTACAAGAGACCATATTTGATTCCATCGCACTTTTCCTCTAAAAAACATTTCACTCTGTTCTTCCTCCGATAGTTGGGAAGCCATATAATTTAAAGAACTGGATGAAGTGGAAAGAATATTTTCAATTTCCCAAATTCTAAAGTATCTTGCATTGGGAGACATCATTTCAGGGAAACCCCTATAATAAGAAAACCACAAGCAACATTGAATTTGTGCTTATAAAACAATAGCCTCCAAAATGACAAAATGAACATCTTACCCCAATTTATTTTGCTTAATCATCTCTTCTTATTTTAACTTCATAACTTCTTTCCCCATCCTATCTATCCTGTATGAAAAAATTCATGTACCAAATCCCACAATAAAATTTTTTCAATATCTTTAAGTATGAAAATATTTTATACCTTTAATAAAGGTACACTATTGGTATATCTAAATAATCAAAATAAAAATATTTTTTACAGTATCATGATATAGTATGTTTTTGTACATTTGAGTTTTTATATGCATGTATATTTTTATAATTGCATTCACGAACTAAAAATCACTCTGGGATTAATGACAGTGAAATTGGAAGTTTATTTTGCAGGCATTTACTGAAATAGTGTTGTCTATTTCATGAATTACATAAATATCAATATTAACCATAAAGTAATTGCTTTCAACTATCTATAGAAAACAGCAACAAGGAATTTCATTCCTCCTTACTCTTGTTAAGATTTTTTTAAATGAGTTTTATAGAAACCTATGAGCTGGAAAGAGTTTGGGTAAAGGGTATAAGGGTCTTTGAAAGGGGTTTGATTGTTGGGGTGGTATTGGGGGAATTGTTTAGTCTGTTTGAAGTGGGGGGATAGTCTCTTTGGATTTTACAATGAGAACTACATCATCTGCAAAAAAACATGAAATAATATGTCTTATCTTGAATATCCTTTTAATGATCATCTATAAGACCAAAGAAGAAAATATAGACTTAAAGTCAAACCTTAACGCATTCCTATCAATGAAGACGTAAAATCATTAAAAAACTGCACTATTAATTTGATGTATTTTTTATATAAAGATAGAGAACTAAAAATGAATTCATAAATTGAAATGTGAAACTTCTTATAGAAAAATGAGGTTGAACATGAAAATAAATCATTAATCGGATATCAAGATATTATCATAAATAATCTATGTTTAGAATAAGATAAATGGACTCACTCTTCCCTTTGATTCTCATATTCATATTGAACTTCATGTACACGCACTGTAACCTCAAACTCATGATCAATAGCTTGCATCAGTTCCTTTATTAAAAAATTAAATGTGCGACCACAATCATTGTGTGGTAATACTGTATTCATAAATTTTATTAAAGTATAAATATGTAAATTCTAGGGCCTTTGCTATTTGCAGCACCTGGAGAGACAGATTTTCTCCCGTTTGTTACAGTTTCAGAAAGAAGAACTCAACAACTAAGAAGAAGTATACTCCTAACTAAGTATTTCACGTGATGGCTTCTAAGATTCCAATAGATCTTTAAAACACTTCATAGAAATGGATGCTTCTTCAGATTTACTTTGCCAAACCTAAAAGAGACATTGTATGAGAACATAATTCAGGACTAAAAAACATCCATCACATCATACGAGAAATTTATTTCACCATCTGTTGCCTCTAGTTCTAGGCCCGTAGTTTATTCATTTCATATTTATTCCTTCTACCTTATTTCTTAAGCTACATAAAAGGAATATGGTCGCACAAAATAGGCATTCATATGTTAACGCAAGTGCACAAAGTGAAGAATTCATCAAAATAAAAACACCACACTTCCTCGTAGTGGAAGCTTAAAAAAATATTATTTGATTTTAATTATCTATTCATTACTATAATGCTTATTAGTTATTCTTTAATCATTATAATATATTTTTATTAACCAAAAGAACAACACCACACTTTCCCATTCGTCACGTTACCTTTTTCTTCATTTCTCTCTATTTCATTTCTATCAACCAAATAGCATCATGAAAATTACTGAACAAAAAGATCATAAAACCCCAACATCTCTCCATTTAAAAAGTCGTGTCAACATGTAAAAAAAATCACATGATGGTCAAATATAAGTTCTCATACATACAGAGATACAAGGATAAAAACATAACCTAAATAGGTAAATCATTTCAAAAATATAAATATAAATTTAATGCCAAAAACATATACAAAAGAAGCATGTAAAACCGTTAACGTCGATACAGTAACAAATTTTTTCAGTGCAGTTTAAAAAAAACCAAAAAACATGTAATGATGAACATAGTTGCAGAACCTTCTTTTCTCGTGAAGCCCTCAGCAATCTACACTGCTCACCTTATTGTTTGATTTTCTATTTCTGTTGAACCTAAAACAATTCTCAATTGGTTGATTGGCATCCATCTTGAGATAACTTCTGCATATAACTACAAAAATAGCACCTTTTTAGAATTTATCTGAATAATTTCATCCTAAAAACACTTTGCTTCTTCATCACATATAGGTTTCTGCCTCAAGAGTTGGGATCGAGCATCCTCTTTCTTCTTCAATTCTGAAACTTGCAGTGGAGAAAATTTTATCAAGACATAAAAATGTTGATGTAGTTAGAAGAAGAAGAAAATTTAAAAATCACTTGTGCTTCAAGGGCATTCAATTTTTGAAGAGAGTCTTGTTTTAGCTTTTGAGAACCATCATCAGAAGCTGTTGATATATTTTCAAGATTTTTTCTCAACTCATCAAACTATTTCTTCTAGAATACAAAGAAAATGAAATCTACAATACAAAAAAATATTAAAAATACATAGAATAAAAAATGCCTGCATGTTACAACAAAACATTGACAGAACACTAACAAGAAAGACTTTCTTTTCTTGTTCCTGCTCCAAAACATTTTTTCATGAAGTTTTAGGGTTGAGGGTCTCGTAATCTGCTTCATTTCAGCCTTTAACAAAGAAGTTTACCTCAAAATGAGCAGAGCAACTCCATCGGTGAAAAATAAAGAATCAAATGCCTGAACTAGTGACAAGACAAAGATCATTATAAACTTCAGAGCTCAAAATAATCATTGTGATGTTTTTCCTCATGCTTGACACTATTCCATCAATTGATGGTTTCAAAATTAAAAAATAATAATGTCAACTCTCCTACCGTTTGAGCCAATTCTTGTGTTTTCAATTTAATTTGGGCCCCATTTGGCATAAGATTGGAAAGGGAAATGGAAAATGAATGAGAATGAGAGTAAGAATGTAAAATAGAATAGAATATATATGATGGTGATTTGAAAATTGTAGTGACATACCTTTGTAGTAAATACCTTTTTCATGAAATTTGAATGATTCAAATTTAGGTAATTTTAAGAATATTGAAAGAAAAACGACTGAAAATCAAAACACGGGTAGGGTAACAAAATGTAGGATCATAAGGGAGGGTGTAGAGGAATCAAAAACACTTTCAGTCTCTAACCATGATCATTCTAAAAATAAACTCATAAATTGAGCATTAAATAGTACAAAACTAATATTCAATTACTTAAAAATAGCAATACGCGGCTTAAACATAGCCCTTGAAGACTTTTGTCCAAATATTACTGCATCCCATAAGAATAACATCCGAAGAAGATGACTAAAAATCACAAGGTAAATTTGATCTTTTCCATTATAAAGTTAAATATGGAATACCAAAGAAATCAAATTGAGAAAAAATTTACCTCTTGTTCAAGTTCTTCAAGTTCTCGATCAAAATTTTCTTGAATGGATTAATGTTCTGGCTCTTTTTTATCATCTTCAGAATCACATTAATTTGAATTATGACACTGCAAATAGTTTCATCACTACCTTTTTTTTGAAAAATCGGTGACATGAACCGGTCACCAAGCTCATGCCCCAGGGAAAATTATTAAATTAAAAATGTTACAATACATGCATGTGGTGTAACGAATTTACAATAATAGGGGATTTAAAGGGGATAAAAATTCATAATCTAAGAGAAATAGACCAAGAATCAAGGGTTTGAACTCACAATACCCAATAAAAAGAAACAAAATCAATGAGAATCTGTAGACGAAGAAACATACTCAGCCTTGTTGGAAAAAATAGAATAGGAAGTAGTCTGAAAATAAGTAACCACAATGATAATCCATGCATTGAAAAAAGAAAGAAGTGGGTCTGAAAACATGAGGGATAATGAGCTCGAATCAATGAAGAGCAGGATCTGACCAGGAAAAGCCTTCCTAAACACAAAACTGAAATCTCAAGAGAGAGTCCAAACACTACCATAACGCTATGAAACCAGAAAACTGTGAGAAAAAAGGGGGGTATGACAGGGGAGAAAACATTACAGGGAGTCCAAACATGTGATACACACCCAAGAAAAGCCCTTCCTGATTCAAAATTGAACATCCAGAATACATCCATCAGAGAGAAATAAAGAGAGAAAAACCTTCACCAAAGTATCTTAAACAAGGTTAAATTAAGAAATCAAATCAACCAGACACTACTTCAAGCCTGCCTTCTTCATGAGGGTATCATCTCCAAGATAACACAAAATTGATCCAACAACTTCTTGAAAAATAGTACCAATAGGTAATTGATTCTAACCAGCTAAAATAGAAACAAAACCAATCCACTAAGAATAAATTCAAGCTTCGAACAAGATGGTGAAAAATCATTCTGCAAAATTGACGGAGAGAGGCCCCAATAGAGTTCAAGAAAACCAGAATCCATAACTCATTGCCAAGTAATATCTTTGAAGTTGAATTTTGGGTCCTTCCCAAATTCATCTACACATTTAATAAATATCTATAGAATCCCGCCTTTTTATCACATAAACATTCATTACATTACACAAAACCGAGGATCTTTAAGGTTTAGTGTCTTGGAAACCAGAAACTCGATACATGAAAACAACATAAAACATACTTCTTAAACACTTGAAAGGCTTATTCATTGTTCATCCTAAGTTCATTACAGCATCTCATAACCTGGGGACATACATCAAAAGAAAGGGTGAGCAGAAGGCCCAGTAAGGGAAGCAAGGGAATCATTTTACATGTGAACTTGAGATACATCAAAAGTCATGAAAAATAACCTTATGGCATGAGAAAGAGATCATGAGGCATATCATAATAAAAATAACTTGTTTCATAACTTGAATATGTGGCTAAAAAATTTAACATATACAATCATTTCTGTTTCACCAAGGTCCAGCCCCAAGGTTTCATTAAATATTACCAAGGTTATTCACCAAGGTATCAGTAAAAATGGTCATCTCTAGAGATTATGTCTTTACCCAATGCATTGGAGCGCTATCAGGGAACACCCTTAATTTGAATTTATTATCATGTGAGCAACATTTATCATCATTAATAATTTCATAAATAAGCCATATATCATAAAAGAAATGGTTTTCATTTAATTGTCATAACATTTTAAAAATTGCTTTAAAGACGTGATGTTTTTGTCACATTAAACCCATGGAAAAGGAAAGAAGGTATCATGTATGTAAATATAAGAATTTAAAACAGAACCTTCTGATACATATGTTAATACCTCTTTAGAAGAAATATCTTTGAGTATTCACTTAATATAATTAATGAATTTGAGAAAAAAGAGAGAGACATTTTGAGACGAAAAATTCTGCTGCATAACAGCTATGTTACAGGGTTTTCGAAAACATTGAAAAGAGAGGGGATATGGGTCACCCACTCATAAATGATCCATATAACAGTATAGAAAACAGAATATAATGTATCTAAGAACATGGTAATGAAATTTTAATGATATACCATATTAAACGAAGAACATGAAAGGAAGACGAAAAATAAGATTTCTCTTATGAAAATTCAGCAGCCTAACGGCGTCACTTAAACTTCAACAAAAATGAATTGAAGAGATCAAATAGAGTCTCTCATAATATTAAAATAAAATATAATTATGATAGATATAGATATAATACCCCAACAAAATAAAAAGGAACTTGAAATACTTGACATGAATGTAGAACTTTGAAAAATGAGAAGGGTGAAAGAATCCCTTAAAAATTCGGCAGCCTAACGGCGCCACTTAAAACATCAAAAATGAATTGACAAGATCAAATAGGGTCTCTAATTATATGAACATAAAATATCATAATGATAGATATATATATCATACCCCAACATAATAAAAAGAAACTTGAAAGACTTGACATGAAAGTAGAACTTTGAAAATGAGAAGGGTGAAAGAATCCCTTAAATATTTGGCAGCCTAACGGTGCCACTTAAAAATTCAAAAATGAATTGATGAGATAAAATAGGGTCTCTCATCATATGAAAATAAAATATAAGTATTATAGATATAGATATAATACCTTAACATAATAAAAAGGAACTTTAAATACATGATATGAAAGTAGCACTTTGATAATTGAGAAGGGTGAAAGAATCACTTAAACATTTGGCAGCCTAACAGCGCCACTAAAAACGTAAAAAATGAATTGAAGAGATCAAATAGGGTCTCTCATAATATGAACATAATGGATTAGTATGATATATATTGGGATCATACCCCAACATAATAAAAATCAACTTGAAAGACTTGACATGAAAACTGAACTTGAAAATGAGAAGGGTGAAAGAATCCTTTACAAAAATTCGGGAGCCTTACGGCGCCACTTAAACATTCATAAAAAGAAATGATGAGAGTAAGAGAGGATATATCATCATATGAACATTAAAAGGAAAGTATTATGAATATAAAATAACATCCCCAACATAAGAACTTGGGGCTTAAAAGAAATGACATAAAAGAGAGTACTTGGAAAGAAATAGAGAGGTAGGATCCCTTACCTTAAAACGTAACTCTTACAACTCAACGGTTGGGACCTTTAGGGCTTGGGGGAACCTTGGGAGGACCCCTTGGGAGGTAAAGAGACCAGAACTTCGTTGGGGGAGAGTTGGGAGTGAAAAATAAAGGAGGAAAGGTTTGGTATTTATAGGGAAAGTGAGGGGACAAGGCATTAATGGCCAAGGGACACCCCATTGGTGGTATTTGCAAAACCATGGGCTTGCCCATGGTATTTTCCCATGGTATTGGCCACTTGGGACATCTCATACCTTAATTTACTATTCATAAGTCTACCAAATTTATTAAATACTTAATACATCATTTAATGATGTCATTAAACACCCGTAACTTAAAAAAGTGTATTTTCACTATTCATCGAAAATTCAACTTTCTCAGCAAAATCCCAAAATTTCACCATTACCATATATCGATGCTCTGATTTAAAAAATGAACTCCATTTCATAAAATTAATTTTCAAAATAATTTTATTTATATTTTTAAATAAATAAACTATTCACCAAAAATTCATTTTTTCAGAAATATTACCTTAACATAATATCGATTATCTAAGTTCAAAAATGAAATCCATTTTATAAAAATAATTTTCTAAACATTTTTAATTTAATTTTTAATTATAAAACACTATTCACCCGAAAAAAAATAATGCCCAACTAATAATTTCCGAAACAGTTATTTACCTATTTTATAGAATCACATTACTTAATCAAGGTGCCTAGATTATATTAATACTTTCTTTAAGTGTGATTACTAATACATTTGGTCACATTACTAATCTTAAGCATAAAGTCACTATTCATAATTTACTATTCATCAAAAATTAAGTTGATCTTATTAGATGACAAATTTCTTACTGAAAACATTTCCAGAAGAACATTTTTCGAAAATCATTAAACATCCTTAATTATTTATGGTTTAAAAAAAATATTTTAAAATATCCTTTTTCTAGAATTAATCAAAAATATGCATACTATAGTTTTTTAAACCTTTTAAAATTCACAATTTTTATTTAAATCAAAGGATTACACAAGGCATTTACGGTCTCCTTACATAGCCCCTTATAACCCCAACATAGGACCTAAGTGTATGGTGTGCTAAGGTGAGAGAATATGAGGGCCGCTCAGCCAACATTGCACGAGTAGTAATTTTATCAGTTTGAACTTCTCGTGAAGGCGATTTCATTCTAGCTTCACACGATGATGTTCGGCTTGGGTTTGGTCCAGAGAAAAGCCCAGTGGTGCTACCTCCTTCCCATGTTCCATTAGATGGGCTTTGATTGGCCTGAGACTACTGGATGAGGCCATTGAATCTCTTTTCTATATTAATAAAGCAATATAACATGTATTTAGAGACAAATATCAACATTTAGTTTCCAACAGTCATATTGACCAATGGTCATATAACAGTAAAAACCCAACGGTCTCATTTTAATTATACTCATTTTATCAAATGAAACAGTTTTGTTGAGTATAAAAAAATAAAATAACACACAAAATTAGGGAAAAAGATTTATTCAAAATTTCGGGTTGTTACAATCTTCCCCCCTTAAGAAATTGCATCCTCGCAATTTTTAAAATTGGGATTGGAGATTTCATAGAAAGTCCCAAATTGGAAAAAGTGTCAGTAACACTACTACTTTAAAATAATGAAAGGTAAGTACAATGGTCACCTGAGTTAAGCCATAATAGGATTCCATGTAAGAAAACATGGATATGGAAGAAAAAACAAAGGGTCAAATTCTGAGGGAGAGTGATAGAAAACACGATAAAGAGAAAGTTAACCACAAGAAAATCACAAACTTATGATGTGTGTAAACGGTATTTGATTACCCAGTAGGAAACTTAAACCAAAAATGTTTTTGTTTTAAGTTCCTTTTAATAATTTTGAGTAATTCATTTACTACATAGAATAAAAACATAAGGAAATATACCTACCTTCAAGTAGAGTTTCATCCTTTAATAAGCTTCTACTAAAACTAATCTTTTCTCCAAACGATGAGAATTCAAAACTACTTGGTATCATAAAAGCACAATAATCATCTTCTATAGGATCAAATAATCCACAAAAGATTAACTATCTATTTCTTCTATCTTTAAACATTATCCCAAAAACAGAAGGGGTGATATAAAACAACTCTTCAAAAAGAAATAATCCCATAGGAAGGGAAACTTCTTTAAATATTCAAAATTCCACGGTACTACCCAAAGTTCATCATGGACCATTCTATAAATAATTTTCCTTAAAAATCCTCAAAATAAACCAAACTAAGATTGAAATCCAAATACAACAAGGATTTGATAACATTGTCTTCCAAGGTAATCTTTATCATTCATCTCTAAACAACATCAACCACTCCTAACATCTTATAACAAAAGTACCTAACCTAAACATATTTACCCCAGGATAGGTTAATCAATTACATAAGTATCCTAAATTACCATAAGTTCCCCTTAATTTCATCGATTCTTCAAAATATAAGCAAACCTTTACTCCTCAAATAAAATACCGTAGTAATCTATTTACCTCGATCAAATAGGGTTCCCAAAATAGTGAACGTCCTCCAAAATAATAATCATCTTTAAATCCCCTAATCAAATTTATCAGATGAACATCCTTGAGACTTCGTCTTCTTCTTCCTTGATGAATTAGGTCATTAAACTAGGTACAAATTATTAATTGTGATTTCTGATAGCTGGTTTGGCATAATCACAATATGTTCAAATTGATCTCTCGTCATATCTGTCACATTAATAGGGCAATCGTCACATTTCCTATCACATTTGTTGTTGGTAGATGTTCTTCCAATTCTCGCCATTAACTAAGAAATGAAAGTATAATTAGGGGCTTAAATACATAGACAATAATCATGAAAAGGAAACTTAAAGCATAGAAGGATAAACATGTAGAAGAAAAGTATACCCTAACTTGTGATCCCCTAGGTTCCAAACTAGGTTATCCATGATCACATATTCTTATGTGAATCATTATTTTATTTTATCTTTGTCCCTTTAATAATGGTTCATACTAAGATTATGAATTTACCAAATCATATCCCCCAGGAGTGTTGTAACCAAGAGCGCAGCAAGTCCCGTTTTCGTGTACCAGTTCCCATTCGAGTCTAGCTCAAACGATGTTTTTGGGTCTTACCCCTTTGTAAATCTGTGCCAGAGCCACCTCTACCTGCTCGTATCCAGACAGGGATGTATTTTCTTGATAAACTACTTACTCAATACTCACCAAAATACCAGGAAGATTTACAATATTTAAACTTTTCTATAGGGTTCTTCATAAAGTTCTCATATCCTAATTTCCAAAAATAACTAAACCATCCTTTGATACCAACTATAGCATCCCACCTTTTTATCACATAAGCATTCATTACATTACACAAAACTGAGGATCTTTAAGGTTTAGTGTCTTGGAAACCAGGAACTCAATACATGAAAACAACATAAAACATTCTTCTTAAACACTTGAAAGGCATTTTCATTGTTCATCCTAAGTTCCTTACAGCATCTCATAACCTGGGGACATACATAAAAAGAAAGTTTGAGCATAAGGCCCAGTAAGGGAAGCAAGGTAAGCATTTTATATGTGAACTTGAGATACATCAAAAGTCATGAAAAATAACTTTAAGGTATGAGAAAGAGATCATGAGGCATATCATAATAAAAATAACGTGTTTAATAACTTGAATATGTGGCTACAACAATTAACATATAAAATAATTTCCGTTTCACCATGGTCCATCCCCAAGGTTTCATTAAAAATTACCAAGGTTATTCACCAAGGTATCAGTAAAAATGGTCATCTCTAGTGATTAAGTCTTTACCCTATGCATTGGAGTGCTATCAGGGCGCACCCTTAATTTACCTTTATTATCATTTTATCCACATATATCATCATCAATCGTTTCATAAATAACCCATATATCATAAAATAAATGTTTTTCATTTCATAGTCATAGCATTTTAAAAACTGCTTTAAAGACGTGATCTTTATGTCACTTTAAACCCACGGAAAAGGAAAGCACGTCTCATGTATGTAAATACCAGAATTTAAAAAAGAACCTTTTGATACATATGTGAATACCCATGTATAAGAAATAGCTTTGATTATTCACTTAATAATATAAATTAATTTGAGAAAAAGAGAGAGACATTTTGAGAAGAAAAATTCTGCTGCATAACTGCTATCTTAAGTGGTTTTAGAAAGCATTAAAAATAGAGGGTACATGGGTCACCCACTCATAAATGACCCATAGAACAGTAGATAAAAGAGAATATACATTATTTAAGAACATGGTAAAGAAATTTCAATGATATACCATATGAAACGAAAAACATGAAAGGAAGACAAAAAATAATATTTCTCTTATGAAAATTTGGCAACCTAATGGTGTCACTTAAACTTCAACAAAAATGAATTGACGAGATCAAATAAGGTCTCTCATCATATGAAAATAAAATATCAGTATTATAGATATAGAGATAATACCCAAACATAATAAAAAAGAACTTGAAAGACTTGACATGAAAGTAGAACTTTGAAAAATGAGAAGGGTGAAAGAATCCCTTAAAAATTCGGTAGCCAAACGGTGCAACTTAAAACATCAAAAATGAATTGACGAGATCGAATAGTGTCCCTCATCATATGAACATAAAATATCAGTATGATAGATATAGAGATAATACCCCAACATAATAAAAAGGAACTTGAAAGACATGACATGAAAGTAGAACTTTGAAAAATGAGAAGGGTGAAAGAATCCCTTCAACATTCTGCAGCCTAACGGCACCACTTAAAACTTCAAAAATGAATTGACGAGATAAAATAGGGTATCCAATCAGATTAAAATAAAAGATAATTATTATAGATATCGAGATAATACCCCATCATAATAAAAAGGAACTTGAAAGACTTGATATTAAAGTAGAACTTTCAAAAATGAGAAGCGTGAAAGAATCACTTAAAAATTCCGCAGCCTAACGGCGCAACTTAAAACTTCAAAAATGAATTGATGAGATCAAATAGGGTCTATCATCATATGAACATAAAAGATAAGTATGATAGATATATATATCATACCCCGGCATAATAAAAAGTAAATTGAAAGACTTGACATGAAAACAGAACTTGAAAATGAGAAGGGTGAAAGAATCCTTTACAAAAATTTGGCAGCCAAACGACGCCACATAAACATTCATAAAAAAATTATGAGAGTAATAGAGGATATCTCATCATATGAACATGAAAAGGGCAGTAGGATGAATTTAAAATAACATCCCCAACATAAGAACTTGGGGCTTAAAAGAAATGACATAAAATAGAGTACTTGGAAAGAAAGAGAATGGTAGGATCCCTTGCCTTAAAACGTAGCTCTTAAAACTCAATGGTTGGGACCTTGAGGGATTTTGGGAACCTTGGAAGGACTCCTTGGGAGGTAAGGAGACCATAACTTCGTTGGGGGAGAGTTGGGAGTAAAAACTAAAGGAGGAAAGGGTGGGTTTTTATAGGGAAAGTGAGGGGACAAGGCATTAATGGCCAAGGGACACCTCATTGGTGGTATTGGAAAAATCATGGGCTTTCCTATGGTATTTTCCCATGGTATTGGCCACTTGGGACACCTCATAACTTATATTTCTATTTATAAGTCTAACATATTGATTACATACTTAATACATCATTTAATGATGTCATTAAACAACTGTAACTTAAAAACTATAATTTCACTATTCATTGAAAATTCAACTTTCTCAGAAAAATCACAAAATTTCACCTTAACCAAATATCGATGCTCAGATTTCAAAAATGAACTCTATTTCATAAAAAATATTTTTCAAAATATTTTTAATTTAATTTTTAAATAAATACACTATTCACCAAAAATTCATTTTTTTTCAGAAAAATCCCCAAAAAATACATTAACATAATTTCGATGCTTAGAGTTCATAAATGAAATCCATTTTATAAAAATACTTTTCTAAATATTTTTAATTTCATTTTTAATTAAAAAACACTATTCACCCAAAAAAACTAATACCTGACTAAAAATTTCTGAAACAGTTATTTACCTATTTTATTGAATCACATTACATAATCAATGTGCCTAGATTATATTAATACTTTATTTAAGTGAGATTACTAATCCATTTGGTCACATTACTTATCATAAGCATAAATTCACTATTCATAATTTACTATTCAACAAAAATTAAGTTTATCTTATTATACTCCAAATTTTTTACAACACACATTTGCAGAAGACTATTTTTTAAAAATAATTACACATCATTAATTATTTAAGGTTTACAAAAAATATTTTAAAATATCCTTTTTCTAGAATTCATCAAATATATGCATACTATATTTATCCAGACATTTGAAAATTCACAATTTTTATTTAAATAAAAAGATTACACAAGGCAGTTACGGTCTCCTTACATAGCCCCTTATAACCCCAACATAGGACCTAAGTGTAAGGTGTACTAAGGTGAGAGAATATGAGGGCAGCTTGGCCAACATTGAACGAGTAGTAATTTATATCAGTTTGAACTTATCACAAAGGCGATTCTGTTCTACCTTCACACGATGAAGTTCGGCTTGTGTTTGGTCCAGAGAAAAGTCCAGTGGTGCTACCTCCTTTCCAAGTTCCGTTTGATGGGCTTCGATTGGCCCGAGACTACTAGATGAGGCCATCGAATCTCCTTTCTATATTAATTAACCAAGATCACTTGTATTTAGAGACAAATCTCAACATTTAGTTTCCAACGGTCATATTGACCAATGGTCATGTAATAGTTGAAACCCAATGGTCTCATTTTAATTATACTCATGTTATCAAATGAAACCGTTTTTTTTAGTATAAAAAAATAAAATAACACACAAAATTAGGAAACAAAATTTGTTCAAAATTTTAGGTCATTACAACATCTTTTTCTAATATCAAGATAAATATCATCATTCATGTCACCAATTTTATATTTATGAAAGGTAGTTGTTTCATTCTCCTCCATCCAAGAATCAAGATCTTTTGGGAAGTCTAACTTCATCTCTATTTGATAAGCATCCCTATAAGCTGGATCATTTTTATTATCGTCACTTGAGGAAGGTTCTGAGTCAGAATAGTCAGATGAAACTGAGGACACAAGAAAATTTTCAGTAGGGACAGGTTGTGGGGGTAAATCATTTTTTTAATTCATCTTGGCAGCTAAGGAGCGCTTGACAATTGTCCTCTCAGATTTAGCATTGTCCCTACATTTTCGAGTTTTTCTGGAACTTGGAGTAATGAATCCATCAGGTTTAATCATTGATTTTTTCCCTTTTCTAACCCTCGAATTTAATATGACCTCTTCCAGTTGATAGGAGTTGTCAAGGTCATCATGTAAAGGTTCATCATAATCTGATTGCATAGCCTCTTTCTTCCCATGATCTTCGGGGATGGGGGTCATTTGTTTTTTCTCCTTAGAGGTCATGGGGTTGTGAAAATTTCCATCATTACAGATGTTGTTAGATTAGGGTTTTAAAGCATCCTTGGAGCTCAAAATGTTAGTGTTGTCATTTTTAATATCAACCTTGGTAGTAGGGGTCACTTTTGGAGCTTCATTTTCTACCCATAATGACTTGATGTGGGGTAGGTTGCAAGGGGGATGCCTTTGCATCTCACATATCTTTATAGAATGACCAATTCTTAGGCAATTTTTACAAAAGGCTGGAACATTTTCAAAGACCACATCTTGTATAAACCCATTATCCCCATTTTGAATCCAAAACCGCGATGGCAACACTTGAGAAATGTAAATTTCAGTGCATATCCTAGAAACTGAGGGTCGTGACAGGTTTAATGCAGCAGTGTCAATATTGAGAGGATGACCAAAGTGTTCGGCAATGGAAAATAAAGCTTTTTTCTTGAAGAGATACAGAGGCAATCCCGACAGACCATGCTAAATGGGAATGATAGGGGGTTCAGGATCAACATTAAAATATGGAGACCATTTAAAACCTTTCATGTAAGAACCCTTGAAAGTCCATGAACCACGAGTCCAGGGCCTATAGTAATCATTCTCAGCGGAAAACCGAAACAAAATATATAGAGAGTTTATTTATCTGATATGGAGATTTGTGAATCCTATGCTTTCGAGGGTTTTGTGAAGGAATACTAAAGAAGGTAAATGTATTGTAAATTTACCAACCAAAATAAAATTAATATCTATAGAGAGAAGATGTACCTATTCCTTTAAGAATGAAATCGCTGATAAACCTCGATGTGGGTATTTTTTGGAATCAATGCGCTCGGAGGTCTTTGCTTCAACGTGAAGAACATGAACTGCGATGACATCCGTGAAGGACCTTGCATCATTGATCCATGTTTGTTCAGCGAGGCTAGGGTTTCTTCCATGGTCACCTGAGGGCGGAGACTCCTGTGCGAGATTCATCCACGATTATCTTTTTTTCATCACTACCTAATTGTAATGAAACTAAAAGATATTGTTCAAGGAATAAAGAGTTCAAACAAAATCAATAGGGGGGTAATATTGATACCTAAAAGGTCTAATGTATTTGAAACAAATTTGGATAAAAAATCTTTTGGAATTACAGTTGAGGTTTTGTGTGAAATCTCTCTAATTCTTGAATTCTAGTCACACATGGTTTCATCAAACCCAACACCAAAAAATAAGTAAACCTTACAAAATGAAAATAAAAAAATCAAATAAATCCCATAGAATGAACTTAATCCCACAATTAAAGTATTTGATTAAAAATAAGAACGAAATAAATAACCTGGGCGTCAATAGTACGTTGTGCCCAGTGCTCAAAAGTGATATGATTTTGTTTAACCTCTCTTTGCAACTCTGTGATCTTTTCCTCGAGCAAAGAATTATTTTACTCAGGAATTTAAAAATATTTGAATTTTATCAGAATTTTATGAGTCATTACTTCAGGATATTTCTCCTTGATCATGTCAACTATACCTAAAAAGTAATAAGTTCATACTGCAATTACTGAATTTCCCTTTGCATACATTGCATTTGAGATGTCATTGGATCACAATTTATCTTAAATTATCCTATAGAAAAATAAAAGAATTGAGATCATAAAATGTTACAACTGCTTTAAACATGACTCAAATAAAATAATCTTATAACTGCTTTATTTTGGATGTTGCGAGCACGATCTATATACTTCAATGTATTGAGGGTCTTTTCTGCATTTGAGTTAGTGGGGCTAACACAAGCTATAATTGTTTTCAAATGAGTTATAATGGAGCATACAAATTAATTGAGAAAAATACGTTAATAAAATTAACAATGCACTTCTTAAATACCAATCATGACTATTTTTTTGTTTCCTCCAAGAGATTCCTAGAAATGAAAAATCCATTAGTTAGAAAATATCGATTCCTAGTTTTAATAACGGATAACCTCCAAAATAACCATTTAAATGTTTCTAAAAAAAGAAAAATAATTTGTGAAGTGCGCCTGATTTGGCATGGCCATGACAAAAATTGAAGACATCCAAAAACCTAATAGGTTAAAAAATGTGTCATAACCACTGATCTTGGTCAAACAATAATAAGGATGAATGGCATGGCCTAAATAGGTGCATCTGCTGGACTTCATCCCATGTTGGAACAAAACAAACAGTTATATATAACAAAAAAATCAATGCAATGTTTATTCTGTTTTCATTCTTTTTAAAATGCTTATATTATTTTTGTGCTGGAAACACACCAAAAAATAAGAAGAATTCAGCTTTCATTAATTAATGGAACATCAAATCTCACAAATATTAAATAAAAATATTCAATGATAAACAACACTACTACCAGATACACTACCGTCATTGTTAAACTAAAAAAAGAATATTAGATGAATTAATCACAACAAGAAAACTCTATTAATAGAATATTACTTCAAATAATAATGGAAAGAGTTATGAAATTATTTCCAAGGAAACTAAGATATATGAATTGAAAGAAAATTAATAATGGAAGCCACTTACTTGTAACAACTGTGTCAGCTTGGTATCACGATAAGGAACATGACGTCCTTCCTTCTTCTTCCTCCCATCACCCAAGGTACTAATAACATTTCTAAGCATGAACAACCCCATATTGACATGAACCCCTAAGATAATAATCAAATCAAACAAATAAAAAATCCTAATACATAAGTTACTGGTTATAAAATTCATTAAAAAATAGACATTAATACATCAGTTCAGAAGGTAATAAAACCAAAAAACCAACTAAAATAACATATTTATTTTAAATCAATAGTGTTCGTCCCCTATTTAAAATGCATTACAAATACTCCGGTACATTTTACTCATTCATAAACAGCAAGATCCACCAAATTAAGCTTTTCACTTAGTATATCATGACCCAAATCGTCATTTGTGACTTCACTCTAGAGTTGAGAAATCCTCTTTTTCTACATTAATATGATAAATATAGCTTGTGAATGGCTGAAAAAGGTATATATTATATAAGTATGATAATGGAATGTAAAAAAACATAATAGATGAAAAATTAAATGGATGGTCTTGATTGCATAAAAAACAACACATGCAGAAGATCATTTCAGATAAGTAGATAATTCTTTCCCTCTCTTGTCTGTCAACAAAAGCCTATTGTTTTTTAGGCGCGTCATTATTTATGCTTGGAAGTTCATATTAAACTACATATAAGGAAATCACATCACAAAGCATAAATATACCTCTTTTTTCTCTAATTATCTAAGAGAAGCTTTTTCTTTGCAAAGCTATAATGACTTGCATATTTGAGCCCTACAGGAATTTTTAACGATTTTATTTCTATATATTGCATTCATTGAATTAAATTAGAACAAAAAAAGTTGAATGATATATGAAATATAATAAAAGTACCACCTTGACTATCTATTCATATTTGTGCTACCAATAGCGCGACATAGTGAACCACGAAATAGATATGATGACATCTCCTCTTTTTTCCTAACTTCAACTTCAGTGGCCCCTACAAGTGCTATCCCCCAACATTATGTTTATTTAGTTTAGATGGGAACCCTTGAAAGATCATAAGTATTTGAATGAGATGACCCTTCAACTTTAGAGGCGGGCATTAAATTTGGATCAAGTAGGTAAAATACTTCTTCCTTGAACACCTTCCAAATCGAAAAGCATGTCAAAAAAAGAACAGTGAAAAATTACTACATATGTGGAGACAACAGATATGGGCATGTATATGTATGAATACCCATATAACACAAGAAAAAGATTATTCATGCCTCAACAGATGATAATATAATGAAAAATTCGGAAGATTCTATCATCTCTAGGCATGAAAATATATTTTCCATCACTTGAAGTATAATTCCAGTATCACTGCCACTTCCAACTTAGTCTGTTACCATTGTAAATGTCTTACCTTAACCAGTCTGTTCGTACGTATGAAAAATGACATTTTATCCATGAAAGACCGCATTAATAAGGGTAGTAACACAATCCCTATATATGTTAGAATTTGGTAATCCCATGTCTCTATAAACATAGTCGAAGGTAAAGGCTCTAGGATCAAGGCGCAGCGAAAGTGCATTGTTGGGTATACCCAACTTGGATTTTTCCATTAACAACAATCAATCTGAGATCTTTCGCGATAATAAAATTCCATATCTTCTGAATAGAATGAAGAATGAAAGAAAAGGAAGGGAGTCCCGTAACCAAATAAAGGATCATCATATGTTGGTTATAATTATTTTATTCAAAAGACAATAATTACATTGATGGAATTCTCTATCTGTTGATGTTTCTGGTCACGATCCAATGTGAACCGTCATTTTGTCAAATAATCCAAGTTTAAGATTCCTCTAGTGGTTATCCACACGTGCTCCACGTATCTTTGTACTTCGCCGAAGGGATCTCCGAGTGCTACTTCAGAAGAGCCTTCGCTTGCGATGTCTGCCATCGATCTCCTTGATCCGGTGGAGGAGGATCTCTCTCTTGTAGCTTGAAAGTGTTCTTGGAAGAAAATAATTCTCTCTTGGCTTGAGAGATTTTATTAGATCCATTGTGCACAACCCCAAAAAATGGCTAGGCTAATGAGAATTATATAACTGTGATTTTTAATTACTTATAATAATAAAATGAATGAATTACCAAAAAGAATTTATTCATTTCATTTAACTCATAGTAATACCCAATGTCCAATAATAATAGTTGACTATTATCATTACTTGACATGCACCCAGTGAATTACACCTAATATTATTTAATTAAATAAATAATATTATTTCTCATAAATCTCCAGAAAAACAACATGGACTGTATATTAAAATACACAATTTGTACTTTTTTATTTTCCACTTTTCTTTAATTCCTCCACCACATTTATTAAAAATTAAGTAATGACTATTTATTTCTTAAATAAATATGACTACATTACCCATTAAAAAATATATTATTTTGTCCATAATATAGTCTCTTGAATAACATGTGTCGAAATAAATGCGATCAAACATCCTTGAATAATTATTAAACCACAATCGGTAATATTCCTTATTCAACTTGTTAAATTAATATTTAACTGAGATACTTGGACACACTTAGTGTGTGATCTTCTAGGCCTCTTTCTCGGTGGCATTAGGCGGAGTCTGCCTAATGTCCAAGGTTAGTGTCTAGAAACATGCCAAGTCACCCATAAAGAAAGAAGTTAATGCCTTAATGATGTGTCACCTCTTATGAATTCTTTCTGTGTCATTTAATCCCTTTGTCTCGATATCTCGAATCAAGTGGGATGCATGCTGGTTCCATCAATCCATGTACTCGATTATTCTTTCTTTGAATTTCCATAATTGAACTTTCTCATTACATAGCATGGCCATGGATTTATTTAGGCTATATAAATTCCATCAAAGGGCTTGAGATATCTACTTACGTTACGGAACAGAAGGGAAAAATCCTTTCTCGCGTTATCTATTAATGCAGTATTACTCGTGATGCACCCAACATATCCTACCTCGCTGCGAATAGTGTGTCATCACACTTTTTGTTAATACATCTAAGTGTGTGAGTTGTAATACCCATTAATAATTATCTTAAATTCTATGGACCAATACACACGTCCGCAGATAGGAATGTCCAATGAGACTATGAAATATCGATTTCCTACTGGAGGGTCTCGTTCTTATAATATTCTCCTAGATATTACCAAGGGCTCACTCCATGAGAAGGTGCCTCAAAGTTTTATGATTCCTCACCCCTAATGGCCTGTATTATTTGTTTCCCTCAAATAAAACCATCCTACCATAGAACATATATTCAATAACAGTGTTATGGCACTTCTAGGTTCTCATCAGAACATGGATCCCCTATGAACCTTTAATGCAACAACTATCGTTAGGAAATTATCACATGAATTTTCATATAGAAGAATAATCAAGATGTGATAAGGTATTTATTAATGAATAATGTACAATGTAGTTGGTTCTAGGACACAAAATCCAACAGACTCCCACTTGGACTAGAGAAAACTTCTAAAAACCTTTAACCCAATAGTTCTCACATGATATTCTTGCTTCTACTAAGATAGGACTTTAGTCATGGAGCCTGCCACGTTCTCTTCTGTAGACACTCTGCTCACTGCAACATCACCCCTTTGATAGAAATACCTCATGAGGTGATACTTTTGAAGAATGTGCTTTTATCCATTAATGTGACCTTGGTTCTTTTGAAAGAGCCACCGTTGTAGTATTATCACAATACAATGTGATAGGATCTTTACTACTAGGCACCACATCAAGCTCCAGGAAAAAATTCTGAATTAATATGGATTCCTTGGCTATATCATAAGCCACTATATATTCATACTCTGCTGTAGAATCAGTGAAAACTAGTTTCTTTGAACTCTTCCAGCTCATAAATCCTCCAATGAGAAAGAAAACATATCTAGATTATGACTTCAGATCGTTCTGATCTATCTGAAAACCAGCATCAACATAACCTCTAATTACAAGCTCCTCATCTCCTCCATACACCAAGAACATATCCTTAGTTCTTCTCAGATACTTAAGGATAGTCTTAACATCAGTCCAATCTTGTTCTCCTAGATCTGCATGATATTTTACTACCATGCTCAGTGCATAGGAAACATCAAGCCTAGTACAGAACATGGAATACATGATGGGTTCTATACCCTAAGCATATGGGATCTTACTCATTCTGTCTTTCTCTTATTGTGTTTGAGGACACATGTTCTTAGAAATATGTAGGCCATGTGACACTGGAACCAATCCCCTCTTGGATTGTACCATACTAAATCTCTTTAGTATCTGGTCAATGTATGTACCTTGACTTAGTCCAAGAAGCCCCTTGGATCTATCATTAATGATCTTGATCCCTTGAATGTAGCATGCTTCACCCAATACCTTCATAGAGAAACACTTGTTCAACCAGTCCTTAACTAACTGTAGGACTGGTACATTGTTTTCAATATGCCATATGCCGTCAACATATACTACTAGGATAATGACTGAATTCCCATTAAACAAATTATAAACACATGGCTCAAATTCATTTTTAATGAAAACAAATTCCTTTATGGATTCATCAAATAAAATTTTCCACATCCTAGATGCTTTCTTTAAGCCATAAATGGATTTCTGCAACTTCCAAACCTGTTTGGCTTCACCCAGTGTCAAAAACCCTTCTAGTTGTGTCATATAGACATATTTCTGAAGGTTCCCATTAAGGAACTTTGTTTTAGCATCCATCTGCCAAATCTCGTAGTCATGGTAAGCTGATATGGAAAATATGATTCATTTGGATTTAAACATTCTAAATGGTGAGAAGGTTTAATCATAGTCAATTCCTTGATGTTGTCTGAATCCTTTAGCCACTATCCTTGCTTTATAGGTGCTAACTTGACCTTTTATGTCCAAATTTCTCTTGAATACCCATTTGCATCTGACCATTTTTACATCAATTGACTCATAGAACAGAACCCAAACATGGTTTTGATACATGGAATCCATCTTAGAATTCATAGCTTCTAGCCATCTTGAAACTTCTGAGCTTTCTATTGCTTCCTTATAGAATTCCCCAAAAATTTAAATCACCCCAACTAGGGTTGGTTAAGAACTTTGAACTATTGTTCGATTCTAACCAAGATTATGGAAGGCTATATCGACTTAATTTTTCTTTGTGGGATTTTATCCTTATACATAAATTTCCATTTTATTATCTTTTATTAAATGCTTGTTAATATTAATTGTGATATACTTAAGTGACTAACCATGTCTAAGATAATGTTTATGCATATTCTGGTCTTATTTTAGTTCCGTCTTACATGTTTGTTTAATTCATTAATTGTGTTATCATGACAACACACCCACAATAAATAAACCATGAAACTAATAGAAATAAAATAAATGGTATGATCATGAGATTGTTCTATTGGTTAGTTTATCTAGTCGTTGATAAACTAACCCAAGACCTAGAAGAGAAACACCTTGAGCCTTTTGGGTTCGTGTTTATAGCTTTCCACACGTCCACCTTTGTATCTCCTTGGATTGGTTTCACCTTGTCCCCTAACTTGAGTCGCCTCCACTAGCTTGGGAGCTCCATCGATTACATATGCTTTTATCTCACACACAGGTGAGGGTTAAAATGGGGTTTTACATAAAATAAACCTTGGGCTCGCATGCCCTATATATTAATGAGGATAAGGATCTCATTCCAACAAATTTAATTTAAATAAATAAATGAAAAGAAACCATTCACATACTAAGGTCTTGGTCTAGATCATGATCATACATACATGAAACGATATTTGCACATAAATAAAACTAGAATTCAATTCTTTAATTATTCTTGTTTAAGATAAAGCATTCTAAAATCAATTAAATGTCTTTAATTAAGCAATCCATTAATCCTAAACCCTTTTTTGAATTTTATTGAGATTCTCATCCACTATAATTTTAAACAAATAAATTCATTTGAAATTATCTTTTTACATAACTTATACCTTAGAGGAAACTGGGTGAATTCCCGTACATGAATACCCAATGAGTAGAAGTGAACATTACGAAGATGTTAAATTAAACATATATATATAAAACACCTATCATGTGTTGTGCCTCAACTTTTCGCTTGTACTATGCTACACGTCTCAAGGGTGTGTATAATATAATAATAAATTTTAATAATCTGCATAATTTAGATGAGTACACGACATGTAGTTATAACTACACGATGTGTATTTTTTTCACTGTCCATCCGAAGTACAAGCCTGGGTACATGATGTGTAGATTTACTCCAGAAATAATCGGAATAAACAACGTTTTCAGTGGGACAGATGTCATGTAGTATCTGCGTTGCACAGTTTCCAGTCGGAAAAGCCATGTACAGGGTACACGGTCCATCCCTAACCCAACGGGACTACATGCTGTGTTGAATGAGCCACATGGTCTGTAATCTGGAAACCATGTGCCAGCTTTTCCTATTCAACACATATCGTCATTTGAGACTTAGAAATACACCAACACATGGCCTGATTTGGCGGACCAGTCTGATGCATTGAATATAGACTACACGGTGTGTACTTCCAAATACATGTCGTGTATTCTGGTGTTGTATGTCCATGAATTTTTGGCACCTCTAGATGGGATCCTCTATTTTATTTTAACCAATAATTAACAGAAAAAGTCATTTTTGTAAGGTGAACGAGAAACAAGAGAGGATGAACAGATCTCGAGATACAAATTTTCGGAATGATTAACTAGAATTAAAACAACTAATTTATTAAATGCATAAATAACCAATGAAAAAATAAATAATTATAATCAATGATATGACCCCTCTAATACCAATTATAGGTTTTGGGCACAGCGGAAGCGTGTTGGTGGGTGAACCCAACTTTAATTTTTCCATTAACAATGATCAATCTGAGATCTGTCACGATAATAAAATGTTGGATCTTCAAAATAGAACAAAGGACAAAAGAAAAGGAAGGATGTCCCTAAACCATAGAGAGTATCATCATATGTTAGTTATAATTAATTTAATTAAAAGACATGAATTTCCTTTATGGAATTCTCTATCCATTGTGTTCTTCGGTCATGATCCAATGTGAATCGTCATTGCATCGTAGAATTCCAGGGTAGGATTCCACTAACGATGATCGACACCTGCTCCATGTATCTCTGGACTTCGCCAAAAGGATCTCTAGGTGCTAGAATAGAAGAGCCTTCGTTTGCAATGTTCTCCTTCGATCACCTTGATCCAGTGGAGGAGGATCTCTCTCTCTCGTAGCATAAGAGAATTCTAGGAAGAAAATAATTCTCTCTTGGCTTGAGATATTTCTCTAGATCTGCTGTCCACAACCCCAAAAAATGGCTAGGTGAATGGGAATTATATAATTTAGATTTTTAGTTACTTACTATAATAAAATGAAATAATTTCCCAAAAGTATTTATTCATTTCAATTAATTATTAGTAATACCTCATGTTTAATAATAATAGTTGACTATTATAATTACTTGAAATGATCCCAGAGAATTACACCTAATATTATTTAATTAAATGAATAGTGTCATTTCTCACAAATCCCCAAAAAACTACATGGAATATATATTAATATACACGGTGTGTACTTTTTTATTTTCCATTTTTCTTTATTTATTCCACCACATTTATTAGACCTTGAGTAATGGCTGTTTATTTCTTAAATAAATATCAGTCCATTACTCACTAATAAATATATTATTTTGTCCAAAATATATTCTCTTGAATAACTAGTGTCGAAATAAATGTGTTCATACATCCTTGAATAATTATTAAACCGTAATTAGGAATAATCATTATTCAACTTGTTAAATTAATATTTAACTAAGATACTTGGACACACTTAGTGTATGGCCCTCTAGGCCTCTTTCTCAGTGGCATTAGGTGGAGCCTGCCTAATGTCCAAGCATAGAGTCTAGAAACATGCCAAGGTACCCATAGAGAAAGAAGTTAACACCACAATGACATGTCACCTCATACGAACGCTTACCAGGTAATTTAATACCTTTTTTTTCAAAATCTCGAATCAAGCGGGTTTCATGCTAGTGTCATCAACCCATATACTCGATTATTCGTTATTTGACTTTTTGAAATTGAAATTTCTCATTCCTTACCATGGACATGGATTTATTTAGGCTATATAAATTCCATCAAAGGTCCTGAGATATCTACTTCAGTTATGTAACAGAAGGCAAAAATCCTTTATCACATTATCTATTAATGCAGTATTACTCGTGACACACCCAATATATCCTACCTCCTTGCGAATAGTGTGTCGTCGCGGTTTTTGTCATTATATCTAACTGTTCATGTTGTAATACCCATTAATAATAATCTTAAAGTCTATGGACCAATACACACATCCGTAGATACACTACCACAAAACTGAGTTGCAATAGCGCCACCCCTTATCAGCACTAAAAAAAGAACTGCTAAAGGGGGGGCTTTATCAGTGCTAAAAAAAGAGTTGCTAAAGGGGGGGCTTTATCAGTGCTAAAAAAATTGCTGATAAAGGGCACATTTAAAAGCGCTAAAAAAACATTGTTGAAAGTGACCCTTTATCTATGCTTTTTTTAGTAGCGCTGATAAAGGGGGGTTTTATCAGCGTGCATTTTCCTAGTGCTGATAAATGTGTATATTTCAAAAAAATCATAAAAAATAATGTATTGATATATAAGTATATTTATATTTATATAAATCTAATAAATATTTTTAAAATATGTTTTATATTGATTTGGTATCTCGTAGACCCAAAATGAACACCCTAGAGCAGAAATTATGGTTATTTGTAGGGATTAAGACCCATTTAGTACCTTGAAGAATATTATAAGTTTTTAAAATGGTCACCATAGTGTAGGTATAGTCGTAAGAATCAATTTGATATGTGGTTGAGGCAAAAAGGACATCCGGAACAAAAGTTATGAAAAAACGGACCCCTGGAGCCAAACATATGACAGTTAAGAGGGTTTTTGGTCCTTTTTGAACCTCAAAGAATGTGAGAACGTGTTTCGATGATCATAATAGTGTGTAAATTTTTTCAAGATTTGATTTGATATGTGGTAGAACAAAAACGGACAATCAGAGTAGAAGTTATTGTCATTTGAAATTTTACAACTCTCCTATCTCCTAAAAACCTACGAAACCAGGAAAATCAATAAAACGGGCATAACTTATGATTTAGTTGTCTGTTTGACCACAGAAACTAGTCAAATCGAAGCTCGTGAAATAAGTGACGACCAAATCTAGTCGAAACCATTACAAGATCAAAGTAACGAAAGATATATTAGTTATAGAACTACAAAAAAAGTCTAACTTCAAACGGACATAACTTTCGCTCCGGGTGTCCGTTTGGACTCTACCACATATCAAATCGAAGGAAAAAAAGATATCTACGCACCAGGTTGACTCAAACATAGTCTCAATCATTTTTGGGAATCGAAAATCCCAAATAACCACCAGACGGTCTCTAAAACTCAGTTTCCGTGTCCGGACCCCTGTCAAATTTTTATTAAAACGGTAATAAATTCTGATATGTGTGTCTGTTCGGCATCCAACACCCGTTTTATTGTAGTTTGTTTCATGAGAGTTAGTGTGAATATACACAAATATGAAACGAACACCCGGAGAAGAAGTTATGTCTTTTTTAGTGACTCTGTGATTTGTTAGGTTTTTCGAGACGCCATTTCTTGCACTTTTGTATATACATATTAATATATAATATTTGTTAATATATATAAATATGTATAATTATACCTACAGATATACATATAATATATATATATATGTGTGTGTGTTTTTTTACATATGTATGTATGTATGTATTTATTGATTTATAAAAACACCCAAAAGAAAACATATTTTAAAAATGTATTTAAAACTTATCTTATAAATATATATTAATATATATTAATATATATTAATATACAAATAAATATATGGATAAAAAATTATAAATATATATATATATAGATATTATTATATATTAATATATGGATATGTATATATATATATATATTAATATAATTAAATATATGTATATATTGATATGACTAAATATATATGTATATATTAATATGATAATATATATATGTGTGTGTGTTAATATATATATATATATATATGTATGTATGTATATATGAATATAACTAAATATATATGTATATATTAATATATGAGTAAATATAATAATATATATATATATATAAATAAATAGATATATTAATAAATGAAAAGAAAAGCAATATGGTGGAGTGGTAAAGGATTAGGCACGTAGGCAAGAGGTCTCGAGTTCGAATCCTAGGGGATGCAGTTCGCATGCACTGGTGGTGGGAATTACCTAGAGCTGTTAAAGGGGGATGGGGCTGGGTGGAGCTGGCCTCGGGCGTCTGTGGGCTACCAAGGGTGGTGGGCGCAGTTAAAGGGGCGCTTCAAGTGCTGTTGAAGCCCCCCAGAATTGCAAAAATAATATTTTTTATTTTTTTTAATATTTTTCAAATTTTATCTGAACTTTTTAAAAGCGCTCATAAAATTCTCCTTTTATCAGCGCTTTTAAAAAGTGCTGATAAAAGGGGCCTTTATCAGCGCTTTTCAGAGCACTGATAAAAGGGACCCCCTCTATCCTCGCCTCGATTAACATCAATTTTTTTAAGGTTGTTAATCGACTTTTCTAGAGCTGATAAAGGCCATATTTTCAGCTGTGATAAGAATATATAACGACATTATGAAATGTGTATTTTCTACTAGCGGGTCTCATTATTATAATATCCTCTTCGATATTACCAAGGGCACACACCATGAGAAGGTGCCTCAATGATTTATGAGTCCTCACCCCTAATGGCCTGTATTATTTGTGTCCCTCAAATAACAACATCCGGCCATAGAACATATATTCAAGAACAGTGTTATGACACTTTCAGGTTCTAATCATTGCAGGGATCCACTATGACCCTTTAATGCAACAAATTTCCTTAGGACATAATCACATGCATTGTCACGTAGAAGAACAATTAAGATGTGATAATGTATTTATTAATGAATAATGTACAAAGTATTTGGTTCTAGGCCACCAACTCCAACAAAGGCATGGGGTCCAATTTGCACCTATTTATGTACCAGATAATTAGTCGAACGTAACCCTATGTTTGGTGAGATTTTAGTAATACAAAAAAATGATTTGATAGTTTATAAAAGAAAATAAAAGAAAAGAAAAGAAACAATTGTGATTTTCCTCCTTGTGTTTGGATCAATAACTTAGTAAAAGAAAAGAAATGATTAGGATTTCTCTCCATCATGTTTGGTAAAAATATTTAAAAGAAAAGAAAAGAAACTATTTTGATACAAATGACACAAATAACCTTTGTCAAAAAATAACACATGAACACATGATTAATGGGCATACTTGCTCAAGATAAAAAGAACCATATATTAGATCCCCACGGATACCAAATTTGCCACCAAGTCTACCCAACATGAATAATTTATGTTAAATGATACAAATAACCTTTTTTAAAATGTATTTTTATTAGCTTTTTTATAATAAATAAATAATAATAATTTTTATTTTAATCAACCATTATATTTCATATCACCAAAATTAGGTAAACATTTTATTGTGAACATATGTTAATACAAATATTAAAATTTTAAAAAAAGTAATTAAAGATAATTAAAATTATTTATACAATTTATTAATTCAATATTATTAAATCAAGGTAATCAAAATTATAAATTCAAAATTATAAATTCAAAATTATTTTTAACTAAAAATTATTAATTCAAAAAAATTATTAATTCAAAGTATTTATTAATTTAAATTTATTAATTCGAAATATTTATTAATTCAAAATTATTTATATATTATTTATATAAACTATTAATTCAAGAAAATTATAATTATTTATAATCAGAATTATATATAATCAAAATTATTTATAAATTATTTATGATTATTTATATACACATAATTAGTTATTTATGATTATTTATATATACACAACTAGAGGGAATTTTGATAATTTGGAAAATAATTTAAAAGCTGAAGCATTTCTGTCGACATCGTCCGGATTTTGGGACAATTTCGCAACAAATGAAATCATTGATAGAGGAGAAATCCATTTCTCCCCATTTTCTCCACTTGTGTTTCTCTTAGTAATTTTGATTTTTCCAAAAGGAATAAATCGGTTTCAATCGTCATCTTCTCTTTTCCTCCCAAAAAGCGCTCTGCCAAAAGAGTTGTAAAGTCATGGGATTCAAGTAGTTTCCATTATCTGATACTCTCCAAGAAAAACCATGAAGCAGTCTTTACCACCGGTAAAGATCTCTGAGGAGATTAACAGACGGATGTTAACAATGAATCTCATAGAAGAATCCCTCTCATGCGAAACGAAGTTGACCTCAGAAGCATCCATCTGCAGACAATTTTTTAAGACTAGTGGAGAGGAGGATTTCAACCTTGACGTCAGAAGCACTTGAAATCGTAGCTAGTTTTTTGAATAGAGGGTTTTTGAGTTGGGAGCCACGAGATTGAAATCGCAGCTGGTTTTCGAAATATAGGGATTTCGGGTTGGGCGGCGCGAGTTTGAAATCGCATCTATTTTCTGGAAGGGCGCGGTTTGTATAGATAATAGAGCAGTTGATATATCAATTTATATTGTCTTTCAAAGTACAATGGCATGACACGAAGGTGGAAATGTAATGAAAACTACTTGAAGGTTCTTTGTTCATATAACAATTCATATTTTTACATTATAAAAAAATCTTTTTGCAAAGGGATATTTTCCAACGGTCTGTCGCTCATCGCAAACAGTCCCTCAACATAGACTATTTGCGACACTATTCATTTATCATCATAAATAGTTATTAAAAACATCATTTTTGATAGAAATTTTTTCCATAAAAAAAACTTTTGGCACACAATGTGTGTCAAAACTCGGAAAAACTATTTGCGATGAGAATACACCCCTGTTGTAAATACCCTCAATCATTTTTTTTATTTGCAACGGGACTCGTCACAGATACTTTGTTTCATTATTTTTTATTTGCGATGGGATTATCTCTCGTCTCAAATAAACTGTTTATAAAGACTTATTTGTGATAGGATCCATTGCAAATGTGTTTTTTTACAACCGCCGTAATTAATAGTGGTTGTGCTATTTGTGACGAGTCTCATCACAAATAGTCTTGTTGCAAATGATCTAACTTATATCCCCCTCCAAATTTGTTTTCATTCCATTATTCTTAGAACTTCTATCTCCTTCTCTTATATAATATTTTTCTGTTTAAAATTACACAGGGGAGAAATTTTCAGGCTCTGCATCCGCTGAAAGATTCAGTTTTAAGGTATTTATTTAATGTTTTTGTTTTTTATTTAATTTATTATATTTTTTATTAGTAATAATTATTATTAATTAGCAGTAATTATATTTAAATAGAATTAGTTAGTTTTTTTACATTAATTAGTTTTATGTAATAGTAATTATTTTTAATGACAAGTATTTTGTTTTAATCATTGATAATTATTTTTAATCACAAGTATTTAGTTTTAATTATTAATAATTATTTTTAATTAGACCTATTTATAAGTAATTATTTATAATTAACAGTACTTAGCAATAATTTGTAATAATTTGTAATAATTTGTAAATAATAAGTAATATTTAACGGCAATTAGTAATAATTTGTGGTAATTAGTAACAAATTTTTATATACTAATAATTTTTTTAATAATAAGTAGTAATTAGTGATAATTAGATATAATTACCAGTAATTAGTAATAATCAGTGGTAAATAGTAATAATTTGGGGTAATTAATAACAATTAGTGGTAATTAGTAATAATTAGTAAAACTTAGTCGTAAATTGATATAAACTAAAAACATTAGTAAATTGATATAATTTACAATAAATTGATATAAAATAGTATATACTAATATAAATTATAATGAATTAATAACATTTTTTTGAAAATTTATGAAAAAATAAATATATCAAATTTGTATAAATTAATAAAAATATATCACGTTAGTATAATTTATTCCAAATTACTATGAAATAATATAAATTGTTATAAAGTATTAGAAAACTGAAAATGAAACTGGTCATCAATTTTCAGGTGATGATAAATAAAAATTTGGAATATGTTTGACACAAATTGGTTTCATCACCTAAAGATTTTAAAATCTAGAACCAATTTGTGTCAACTATGTCCAATTTTGTCATTAGATATGCAGAACAGAGGTAGGACAGGATGTGACATGTCGGTGGAAGGGGAAGGAGGAGGAGGGGATGTGTCGATAGCTAGAGCAGCAACACTAGAAGATGATGGAGTATATATGTGATATTTATTTTAAATTAGAAATATTTAGTTTTAATTATCAGTAATGTTTTTAATTAAAAGTAAACAGTTTTAATTTGAAATAATTTGTTTTAATTATCAGTAAGTGGAAGTTATTAATAGTAATTACTTTCCATTGATAAATAAGCAGTATTAATTAATAGAACTAGGTAATAATGTATATATCCTAGAAATAAGTAATAATAATTTATAAATTTTTTTAATAAATAATAGTAATTAGTAAAATTGAATGTTAAAACACTATAATTAGAAAAAATTAGAAGAAATTAGTAAAAATTAATGATAAATCACTATAATTTTTAAAAATTGTAGTTATTAGTAAAAATTAGCAGTGATAAGTAAAATTTAGTAAAATTTAGTAAAAATTAGTGGAAATGACTAAAAATTACTAAAAATAGTGACAATGTATAAAAAATAGTAAAAATTAGTAGTGATAAGGAAAAATTAGTAAAAATTAGCAGTGATTAGGAAAAATTAGTAAAAATTAGCAGTAAACCTGCATAATTAGTAAAAATTAACGGTAAATCACTACAATTATTAGTATAAATTTATTGTAATTCACTAAAATTGTTAAAAATTATTGGTAATTACATAACATTAGTACAAATTAGCAGTAATTAGTAAATATTAGTAAAAAAGAACATTAAATGACTATGATTAGTAAAAATTAAAGGTAATTAGTAAAAATTTGCGGTAATTATTAAAAATTAGGGGTAATTAGTAAAAATTAGTAAAACTTATGTGTAAATAACAATATTTATTAAAACTCTGTGGAAATTAGAAAAAAATATTAAAAATTACTGATAAATTAGTAAAATATTAATGTAAAATAGCTATAATCAGTGAAAATTAATAGTAAATAGAAAAAATTAACTATATAATAGTATAATTATTAAAAATTAGTGGTAATCAATAAAAATTTGTAATAATTAGTGGTAACTAGTAAAAAATTAATAAAATTGAACAGTAAATTACTATAATAAGTAAACAATTAACAGTAAATAGTTAAAATAACGATAAAGTAGCATTGATTAGAAAAAATTAATAATAAATCACAACAATTATTTAAAACAAGTGGTAATTATAAACAATTAGTAAAAATTAGCATTAATTAGTAAAAATTAGTAAAATAAAACGTTAAATCACTATAATTAGTAAAGATTAAAATGTAATTAGTAAACATTAGTAGTAATTAGTAAAAATTAGTGGTAAACGGATAAAATTGACAATATTTACAAGTAAATTATAATTTTTTTAATTTTATACTCTTTTTGGATTGTATTTTCTTATATAAAATTCATCATAAATTTTTTTAGAGAAATATGGAATAAGGAAGTTGAAAATAGCCTTTATTACATGATCACGATTGGATAAATCATCATAAAAATTCAAAGGGTTTTGGTATAAATCTTGTATATATTGAGGGTGTTGAATCTTTTTTTAACATTTACATCATCAAAACCTGAATTTTTTTAAGAGGAAATAATTAAATATCTATATTAGAAATGTTATCTGATGAGGTTTGACATATTCGATAATTTTGGGGGTCATCTACTGAGTTTTGGTTTCCAATAAAATTATGTTTTTTGGTATCAACATTGTGAACACAGTTTCAGATAAGATACTAATATTTGGTTCCAGATCCATCATATTTTAAAACTTTAGTACATGATATGGCTGATCCACCTTTTCTACAAACTGAAACTCAATATGATATTGATTTAACTCTTGAGTTGGAACCACCTCAATTTTATGTTTTTTTGAATCCTATTGAGGAGGCCTTATATCCTGGTTGCAAGATAAGAAAATTTGAAGTTGTTTCAAAATTTATGGCTATTAAATCAGATAATGGAATATCAAAAGGTTCTTTTTATCTGATTTTATCTTTAGTTAAAGAATTATTACCTGATAGAAATGTGTTGCCTACAAATATCTATGAGAGCAATATGTTGGTCTGTAATTTGGGTCTTGGTTATCAAAATATTCATGCTTGTTCAAATGATTACATCTAATACTATGGTGAAAATGAGTTTTTAGTTAGTTGTCCTATATGTGGACAATCTAGGTACAAATAGGCTCAACTGGGGAATTATGGATTGATTCTTATTGAACAATTGAGATATTTCCCACTTACACCAAAATTTTAGTGTTTATTTATGTATTAGAACACAATGTCATTGATGTCATGGTACAAAACCAATATTCCAACCGGTAAAATATTAAATCATTCTTATGATGGTGATTTATGGAAACATTTTGACCAAGTACATCTATCTTTTTCTTCAGAATCCCAAACAATGTGATTTGGTCTTTTTACAAATGGTTTCTGTCTATTTGGTTCTTACGGTAGTCAATATTCTTGTTGGTTTGTCTTTATAACTCTTTATAACTTACCTCCTTAGATGTTGATAAATGAGTCATATATCTTTATGACCTTATGAATTTCAGGACATCCAAAAAAGAATATTGATATTTATTTGAATCCATTTATTGATGAGATAAATTTATTGTAGAGTAATGGTGTCAGTACATATGATATTATTGTGAAACAAAATTTCCTAATGAAAGTTGTATTAATGTGGACAATTAAATAATTCACATCATATGGTTTGTTATATGGCTAGAGTACACATGACACAAAATCATGTTCATACTATATGAAAGACAAAAAAAATGTTTATGATCGTCAATGGAAGAAAACCTTATTATTTCAAATGTTATTAAAGATTTCTTCCCACTCACCATCCTTTTCGGACAGACATATATCATTCCAGAAAAGTTACAATTGGAAGAGATAGAACTCCGACAATGATCTCAAGTATTGAGTTAGAATCTATTGTATCTTTATTATCTCCCATTACATTTGTACCGACTATAAACAAACAAAAAATATATGGCTTTGGGAAAGAATTCAATTGGATAAAACAAAATAGTTTTTTGGGATCTTTCATATTAGTCTGGTTTGTTGGTTTGTCACATGTTACATGTCATGCATATTGAGAAAAACGGTTTTGATAATATATTTTATACAGTGTTAGACACACCTAGAAAGACCAAAGATAATGTAAAGGAACAATTAGACCTTGCCAAAATATAAAGGTGACCAAAACTTGAGTTGTTTGAAAATGTAAGATCATAGAAGTTAATGAAGATAAAAAGAGGCTTATACACTTTATAAAGAATACTATTTATTAATTTTTCAATGGACTACATATTTGAGACTACCAAATGGTTATGTTTCCAATTTATCTAGATTTTTAAGAAACAGTAATATTATCAGATTAAAAAAGTCATGATTTCCATGTTATATTGGAAAGATTTTTACTGATTGGATTTTGAAGTTTGTTGAATTATTTGATTTTGGATGCGGTAAACAAATATCATATTTTTTTTTTCTAAGTCATCTATGCAGTGGCAACAGACTATCATGCACTTAGTAGAATGTAAGAATATGTTTTTTTTCATTTTATATAAACAAGATTTTTTTCGTCAGCTTTCATTGATTCAATGGAACATTTGATATTACATTTTCCACATGAAATAAAATATGGAGGGTCAGTATAGTTTTGATGGATGTATCCATAAGAGATATGTATTTATAAACTAAAGAAAAAGGTACATAATAAATCATCAGATGAAGGGTCAATTGTAGAATCTTATCTATAGGAGGAATTTTTTTATGCTCCCATTATTTCCAACCTGAATATCCTTCAAAACATAATCGAAGGGGTTGTAATGAGGGAACTGGTGATGAAGAACTAATCATTAAATTATCAGTTTTTAATCAGCCTCAATTTGGATTTGGAGGAGTTCATGAATGGTGGCTTTTAGATGATGAACATCACAGAGCTCATACATATGTTCTGATCAACACTAAAGAAATTATATGATTTGTACAGCAAGTACTACTACCACATATTCTTTTCTTTAATTTCAATTAATATTATTTTATTTTTAGATTATATGATGATCATATCAAGAAACAATTTACACAAATTACAGCAACTACACTTGAAAAATGTTGACAATATAATTTTTCCTACTATTTTCAAAGATTTTTATAATAAATTGTTTTTGATTTAACATATAAAATCAGTTTAATATTTTTTATATTGTTAATTGTTTTTCAATTATGCATGTATCACAACATACTGATAAAATTGATAATTGATTGTGTGTATTGAGTAACCCGCCCTCCAGAATGGTTAAATCTCAAAATGTATATGTGGTGAATGGTTTTTGATTTCATACACATACATATGGTGAATAAAAAACAATGAATAATGGTGTTTTATTTATATAACATCACTACAGAGAAACTGAAGTTTAATTTTATGGAATACTAGATGAAATAATTGAGCTATGTTATCTAGGACAGAATTATGTAATGATGTATAAATATCATTGGTTTGATACCGATATAGATTTGTGTGTTCATATGCATCATGGAATCATTGATATTAAATATAAAATCCTTATTGTAATAAATGGTCCATTTTCATTAGCAAATTAAGCACACAAAATATATTATGGCATTTATTGTGATCCGTAAAGAGAGTTAATTGATTGATGGAACATTATAAAAATGAAATCCTATGAAAATCATTTTATGAAAAGCAAATGTTGTTCAATTTAAGTGTAAAGAATTGAAGTTTTTCAAGAGATAACTCCTAATACATATTCTCAATGAATAGACATGAATACGAAGATGACACCCTACAGTTACTGTTCAATGGTGAAAATGATGTCGATTATGTAACAAATGAATTTGAATTAACAAGTGATTATGGAGCTAAAACTTCTATGGAAATTGATGACATTTAGGAGGAAGATGAAGATATTTATAATGTTATATATCTGAATAAGAAGATGAATATGGGGAATGACACAACTACTTATTGTATAGAGTCAATATATATATATATATATATACATATATAATACTCATCTTATATTATTTGCTGAAAACTTTGTTTTCGTGTTTCAGATGGACGATGAGACTTATGATGACATCGTCTGTGACCTTGAGGAGGTTATACTACCTGGTGATGAGCCTGGTGATATGTTATCAGACCCTCAGTTTCCTATCATTTACTCATCAACTCAGAGGGCTTAGGGTCTTGCAAGATTAATGATTCTCAACCTTATCCCTGAGTGACATCTACATCTTGACTTTGATTCATACATATAAAGGTATATTTAGTTGTGTATTTCAGTTAGTTTTCATTACTTTTTATAAATTTATTTATGTAGTAATTGTTTAATTATTTATTTTCTTTTTTTCACAACTTTTGATATATAGTTGTTGGTAAAGGGAGTGTTATTTTGAAAAACTATTTTTCTGAGGCATGGTTGACGTAAGATCAGGTTCCCATTGATGTTCGACATCACATGTTTGATCACTGTATGGTATGTAAATAAATAAAAGTTATTTTGAAATTTATTTAATTATTAAATTTCAATTATTAAAAAATGTAGGTTTTATGGTATCCCATTGATGATAGCATACTAAGTTCTATCAGGGGGCCTGAGAGGTGTCTATGAATGAGTGTTGTTATCAGGTTTTGCACAATTTAAGAAGGGCAACCAAGAAGGAGGGAGTCACAGATTTTGATCAATCTTGTTGTGCCCATCGACCTGATTACATCTTATCTCAGTTTTGAGATGGATTATGTTCAAATTTGATGAGATCCTATTTTTAGATGAGAGTTTCATTAGGACCAAAAAACCAGGGTAGGTAAGAGGTGACACATCGAGCTGGTAGTTGTATATTCAGTACGCATCTACGACATAAGGTAAGTAATTTTTTTAATAATTTATATAATTTAAATTTAAAATATTTATTTTATACTCATATAGGTAGTTGAACATCCTGATATTATGTAGTTCAATTTTTATAAGAGGATTTATAACAATCCTATCACTAGAGATATTAAAAGTGGTTACCAGCATCATATTGTGGTTCGTATAATTTTTTGAGTTTAAAATTTAACTAAAAATAATATTTAACAATTTTAATTTCAAGTTTCTATTCAGGGATTCATATAGGGCCACGAATTTTCAGACACAGAATGATAGTTAGGCTGAGACTAAGAGACAAACGATTGGGGTGGTGGGATTTGATGATACAATATGGATGAAGGTGACACAATTTTCTTTTGAGAAGGGACGAGTGTTTGGTATCTGTTCTTGACTAACGCCCGAAAGTTTTTATGATACTACTATATGGTTGAGGTCCAGCTCGAGGGGATCTCATGGAGATTCATCATCATCAGTCTCACAATACATGGATCAGCCTCAAGTTCAGAGTGAGGTTATTGATGCCATGTGTAGGGAGCAGGATGAGCTCCATCTACAGCACCAACAGTAGGAGGAGGAGATGTGGCGATGGTAAGAGAAGTAAAATGAGTACATGTGATGGCTTATTCAAGACTTAGGGATGGAGTTCCCTCCCTCTCCTCTTCTATATGACCCTACCCTCCCCTCCCCTTCTACATTGATGGATACATTATGAAAGTATTTATTATGATAAAATCTAAATGAAAATATTTTGTGTAATATTTTTATTATTTTAGATGTTTACAATTTTATTTATTACATTTTTTAAAATTATTTTGATATTTTTTTAATTTTGATATTTTTTTAATTTTTAATCTTATTTGTGACGGGTCACCTATCCCATCGCAATTAATTACCTGTGAAAAAAATATTTATGATGGGAAGGTTCCTCATCACAAAAGATAGTTTTTGCGATGAATTGTTTCCAAAACAATCTTTTGCAATGCAATTTTTGGTAATGGGTTATTTGAGATGGGGTCCCGTCATGAATAATCTATTTTTTAGTAGTGTTAATACACCTTAATTCAGGATTTAATACATAAAGGTACACATAACACTATCTTAGAAAATCATGAGGACTAGTGTATTTGGGAAATTACATATATAACACATTAACAAAAAACATGGTCACAATGGCATTATTTTTAATTCCCTAACATGCTCTTAAAAATCACACACTCTTCTAAAACTGCATGAGATAACATAAAAATGTACATGAGAAATGGATGTGCTATAAAGCACAGTAAGCAAACAATCAAGGGATAAAATGTTGAAAGTAATACATGTTAGTAAAAATGCATATCAAGGTAACATAAAAAGGGTGAGGTTCATAAACATGAACATCGAAACCTGATATTAGATGATAACATCAAGGAAACATAGGAATGTGATAATAGTATAAAACATGAAATCATAAGCATAAGTCAAGACTAACCATCAAAACATCATAACATAGTGAGTTTAGGATAACATATCATGCATCATATATAGAATCTCATGAGATAAAAACAATAATCAATACATTTGAGGGAAATATAATTCTTGGTCCACTCGTTGCATTTAGATCATGTACATACATTAATGTGTCACATAGATCATACAACAAAAAACATATTTAATAGCTTTTAATCTCATGATTAAGGAGTGTGGGTTACATACACGGAATTCTCCAATAAATTAAGGATAGATAAATTTATGTGGATATCCTTTATTAGAAATGGGGATGAGTATTCACCACACAAATGTTTGGTATGAAACAATCACAGGATAATTTTTGTAGTATAATGGGTGCACATGAAGGCTCAAGAGAGGGTTTAGTGAGAGTGAAAGGTGGTGTATCATTACTTGGGAATCATAATGATATTAAATAGATGTGTAAAAACACATTATAACATGAAAAATTAGTAATCAAAAGGCCTAGTACAAAGAATGTTCTTGAAAGAAAAATGAAGATGAGATGATCACTTACCTTGAAAGGGTGCTTCTAAAAGTTTTATAGGAGCTTCTTGAGAGTTTGGGAACACCTTGGGAGGGATTTTGAGAGGGAGAGGGAAATTAAATTCAGGATCAATAAGTTTTGAGTAAAAATGATTGGGGGATTGGGTGGGTATTTATAGCAAACAATATAGGATTTATTTATTAATTTCTGAACATAGGTTTTGGAATCTATGGTTTTTGGCTATGGTTTCTACCATAGAGAATTTATTTTCAATTTTTTATAAGGCCAAGAACTAAAATAATTAAAATAATACCCTTGGTGATGTAGAAGTGATTCATGTTATTAAATAATTTATTTTAAAACCTTAAAATATAATATAGGTTCCAGAGGATTCATTAAGGGTTTATAAAATTAATCAAATGAATTCAAAAAAACATTATTTTGAAGGTGAAACATATTTCTAGTCATGAATTCCTTTTATTCCATTTATTACATCACTTTTTGTCCATTATGATGTCATAATACACAATATGTATTTATATCATATTTAATTTTTTAAAAAACATGATTGTATCAAAAAATTATGAAAAATGAATGCTATTTCTTGGGGGTGGTTTGGTGAACATGGTTTGGGTAAGAATATTGATAAGATTCAAATTCTACTATAAACAGTTTCTTTCATGCTTCAGTTGGTAAATTTCAACTTAGGCTTGGTCAAGGGAAAAACCTAGTAATGTCATCTCCCTCAAAATCTCTGATAAATTGGCTTCATAAGGTCTGATCCTAACTATTGAGGCCATCACTCCTTCTATCCATTAAGATTAGACTTTATCATAATCCTCAAAAATACTAATATTATCAGTCATTGTACAATGACTATATTATCAAAGGATAATATGTTTAATGGTCTTTTAAATCTGACATACGATATTTTATAATTAGTCCAAAGTAACTAAAGTAGTGCATTTTTTTCCTATAACTATATTATTTAATAAGGAATTTATTCATTAAAAAGGTAATTTCATTCATAAATGTTTGGGTTATTATGGTTCAACTTCAAATTTTTGAGGGTAGGGTGTTAGAAATATTGATGTGAAATCGGGTCGTATTTGACCCATTTCTAAGGTATGACACGATTTAAATGGATTTGAATCAAATATAAATGGATTTGGATGTTAATAATGTGAATTGGTCCAATATTAATGATATTATAGTGGATTCGGGTAGACCATTACTGCATTTTATAATACAAGTAACTCGATTAAAAATACAATCATAATATAAAACATTTTAAAATAAAAAATAACATCATAACATATTTTATTCATATAATCAACATATTTTGAAAAAAATGAACACATTTATAAAATATTTTTTATTTTAAATGGTTTAAGATTGATAGGATTCAACAATAATAACATGCATTTACATTTTTATATAAATGAGATATCAATTTATAATTCCATTAGAAGCCAAATGGAATTAAAGATATCCATTTTTCTATTTTCATTTACCTGGAAATATTTGGTCATGGATTATCAAGAACAAGGTTATAGGTTGTGATATGGACTTTTGAATTACAACATGTTTTGGATTCACTACATCTAAGATGTGGTATCGATTCAAAGTGGGATCACCTCAATATGCATTAAAATGATAGACTCTCCTGAAAAGGGATCTGATACCACCTTCATGTCTATTATTACTATGAAATCTTTGGAATAATCAAATTACATCCAATAATTATCTTAAGGATATTGGATTGCAACACTACTATGGTTATGGGCTATAAAAGCATGAAAAAAAGGATATGATCAGTACTAGTAATGTCGGCGTTGATTAAAGTTAGGAACTTTTATTAGCACTAGTTTCAACATTGAAAAATGTATCAATTACAACAATGCACTCTAGCTAAACATCACACTAAAATAACCAAAAAATTAAATTTGAAATATAAAAAATTGAATTACAAATAAAATTTCATTACAAACATTTTACAACTAAAATGTTATGTACAATTTATTAAAAACATCAACAATTTTCAACAAACTCAGAAATAAATTTTATTTGACCAAGTGTCCATGTATTCCACTATCCTTGAGATCCCCTTACAATAGAGCTCAATCATGTTACTTGTTGAACACACCACTCATATCTCAAAGAAAAATAGAGTGTGTATGTGATAAAAAAATAATTATTTTAGAAATACTATAAAAAAAATTAAATTTAAATATCATACAATAATGCATTAATAAAAAATAAATAAAAAAATAATGAATGATAAAATAAAATTCATAAATAAAAAGGATAACATAGTAAATAAATAAAATACATTACAAAGTAATATGACACTCACAACACGTTTGCTCCATTTTGATTATGTGGCACATTTTCAATAATATCAAAGAAACAATGTCTCAAATTGACATTCAATTAATTCTTACATGTTGAAAATGAACCATGAATCATTTCTATAAAGTCTCAAAATAATCTGAGTGTGTTTTCTCGTTTTTTAGTATGCTATAAATGTTTTTGGCTTTAATGTTACTTTTAAATGAAAACACACACTTTCAACCACATGGCTACACCATGTGATGGATTGATATGTGGTTAATTCCTTCATGACACAAATTAACCACATATAATTGTCCAAATTATCAAGGCATTCTGAGCACATTTTCTTCATTTTAAGAACGTGACATTCATTTTGAACTTAGATGTCATTTTTAATTGAAAACACATACTTCTAGTCACAATATCCACATTGTGTGTTGAATTGACTCACAACTAATTCCTACATTTCACAAATGAATCATAACTCGTTTCCTAAAGTATCAACAAAATTTGAGTGTGTTTTCTCAGTTTTGAGTATATAATGTGTGTTATGAGATTAAATATTACTTTTAAATAAAAACACACACCTTTGGTCACAATTTTCACACCATGTGTCAGATTATCATTCGGTTAATTCTCACACGTCAAAAATGAATCACAGATCATTTTCTAAAACAATCAAGATAATTTGAGAATGTTTTCTTAGTTTTTAGTATGTAACACATGTTTTCAACTTAGATTTCACTTTTAAATGAAAAAACACAATTTTAGTCACAATAACCCCACTATGTATCAGATTAATTTTTGTTTAATTTATGCACTTCAAAAATGAATTTAAAATTATTTTCCTAAAATATCAAGACAATAAAAGTTTTCTTGTTTGATTTTTAGTACATGAATTGTGTTTTGAACCAAAATATCACTTTCAAATGAAAACACACACTTTCATCTATACTGGCCACATTGCATGAAATGTTAACATGTAGTTAATTTCCAGACATAAAAAAATGCATGGATCATTTTACTATATTATCAAGACAACTCAAGCATGTTTTCTCATTTTTTAGTATGGGATGTGCTTTTTGTGCTAAAATGTAACTGTTAAAATAAAAACATGTACTTTTAGTTAACCTGATTACACCATGTGTCAAATTGATGTGTGGTTAATTCCTATACATAAAAATGAATCATGGGTCATTTTGATAATGTATCAAGAAAATTCAAGAACATTTTTTTGGTTTTGAGCATGTGACATGTGTTCTAAATTAAAATATCACTTTCAAACTATAAAACATGCACTTTCCAAATATTTTGGTTACACCATGTGTCATATTGATGCAGAGTTAATTCATACACATCATAAATGAATTACATAATTTTTTCCTAAATAATCAAGAAACATGAGTATTTTTTCTTGGGTTTTACTATACAACATCTATTGAGAGATAATATGATGTTTTTATACTCAAAACACACACTTTAAGTCATATCAGACACATTACAGGTCGAGTTGATGTGCAGTTGATTCCCAAATGTAGAAAATGAATAAAAATAATTTTTTAACATTATTAAAATAATCTAAGAATTTTTGCACAATTTTGACTATGTAACACATTTTTTAAATTAATATGTCACTTTTAAATTAAAATATTCATTTTGAGTCATATCAGCAACATTGTGGGTTGGACTGACCTGAATTTGATTTATACATGTAATAAATGAATCACATGTCATTTTAATAATGTACTATGAAAATAAAATTACTTTTTATTAATTTTGAGTACGTGGCACACATTTTGAACAAAAATTTCACTTTTCAATGAAAACACTCGCTTTCAGTCCTACAAGTCGCACTGTGTATCAGATTGATGTTTGATTGATTCTTGTGCATAAAAATTAATAAAAAAGTCATTTGTCTAAATTATTAAGATAATTCAAGTGTGTTTTCTTAGTTTTGAGTTCTTGGAAAGTGTTTTGAACTAAAATTTCACTTTAAAATGAAAGCACTCACTTTCAATCACACCGATCATGCTGCATGTTAGATTGACATGCAGGTAATTCCTATACATCATAAATAAATCTTGGATCATTGCTATAAATCATTAAGAAAATATAATCATGTTTTCTAGTATGTGACACACATTTTGGACTGAAATTTCACTTTTAAATTGAAGATATACACTTTTAGTCAATCTGGCCACGACATGTGTGATATTGAAATGAGGTTAATTACTAAACATCACAAATGAATCATGAATAATTTTTAAAAAGTATCAAGATAATATTATTTCATTTTCTTGGTTTTCAGTATATTACACGTGTTTTATACTAAAATTTCACCTTTAAACTAAAAACCTGCACTTTTAGTCAACCCATCCACACTGCATTCTAGATTGATGTGATCAAAAATTATTTAAGGATTTTTTTCTAAAGTATCAAGACAATCCAAGAGAACTTGTTTGGTTTGACAATGTGATGTCTGTTATAATCGAACCTATTACTTTTATACTAAAACATTCACTTTGAGATATATCATTCATACAATGTGTTATATTGATGTTTGGTTGATTTATACATGCCCAAAACGAATCCTGGATCATTGTACTAATGTATCAACATAATCAGATCACATTTTCTTGATTTTTCAGTATGTGATGCTCGTTTTGAACTAAAATGCCACTTTTAAATGAAAACATGATCTTTCAATCATATCGACCACACCGTATATCATGTTGATGTGTGATTTAATTGTAATCATCATGAATTAATCATAGATTACCTTAATTCATCAAAACAATATAGGCACATTTTCTTAGTTTTGAGTATGTAATGTTCATTTTCAACTAAAATGTCACTTTTAAATGAAAACATTCACATTTTGTCATACAAAACATTTATCATCCCAAAAAACATGGCTCTCAATGTGAAATATTTTTATATTTGGTCATTATACAATGTAACACCTGAATACCACATTAATTTTAGATCTTTGATCAATGAATCCAAATAAACATCAATATCACTACTATATTGTTTTGGTCCTTTTATAAATAGAAACACCATATTGTATTTGAACATTATTCATAACCATAGTGACAAGTTATAAATTTTAAACATAACGGATCATGTACTATGGGTGGTACTTTGTACACCAAAGGGATTCATTCTATATGTATATAGAAAGAAATAGAGGTTTCTCGGATCATTTACAAATTTTGAATACCCATGATCAATTTTTGACCACTGAGGAAAGTTCATTGGGTGACAATGTAAGGGTTTGGATTTTCTTAACCATTCTTTTATCATATTCATATGACTTTAAGGTTTTCATGACCTATTCTTTATTATTTATGAGTTTTTTATTGAAAATTTAATTTTACTTAATTTCTATTTACCCTTATACACGACCCCCTCCCCGTGTAAAACTAAATTCCTTTACCCTTCCATAAACCCCATTTTCCTTCATTACATAAGGGTGGGAATATTTTTGATCTATTGTGTAATGTTCTTTCGTATCTCATGTAATGGTAGTCAGACTCACATTAGGGTTATTTTTGAGTTGTGTAAAGTTTATTCTGAACCTACGTAAGGGTACTCCTATCTCATGCAAGTGTAACTCAGCTCACATCAGGGTCTTTATGATATTTCCAAACTCACATGAGGGACTTTGAATTAAGGTCAATCACATAATATTGACATTATTTCTATGTAAGGGTCACTCAACTTCACCTATCCCTTGTAAGGGTGAGTGTTTTGAGTCATTGGGTGTAGTGAGGTGGTCGTTGGGTACGGGTACATTCCCATATGATTAAAATGTCCATACATGTCATTGTGGAAGGAATTTTTCATGAATCATTTCCCCTTGTGGGAAATGGAAAGGGATCCATGTCATAGTAGAGGTCCTGGTGCTATTAGTGGTCCTTGGGAGCTTCTCTGTTGGAAACGAGCCCTAGAGAAATTCTAGATTTGGTTTGGTGTGGTGCTTAGTGAGTCTTCCCGTGTGAAATGGGGAGACCAACACATCTTATTGTTGGGTGTGGTGGTGTGTGAGGTTGAGTTGAGGCTGGGGAAATGAGGTAGGAGGAAATGGTGAGCTGGAGTCCTCCATGCTATGGTCCTTAGTATGGAATGTCGAAATGACAATGGTATTTTTTCTACACCATATAGGGTGTTCATGGTGGCATACTAGGTATCTAAAATTCCTTTCACCTTGTTGTGGTGAAATTATTAGTGGTAGAAAATGATTCTAAATGTGGTTTTTAAAATGAATGAGATTTAAAGAGATATGAAAATTCACACATCGGGCTAACTAGATCTCTTTGATCGAATCATGACCCTACTTTTCATAGGGTGAGTAAAAAGATATTTATTTATTAGGTTAATGTAGTAGTAGTGTTAGCCCAAGGTTTTATCTAGAGAGGGGTCTGCTAAATCCATTTATCACTTATTAGATATTAAAAAGGGGCATTTTGGTTTTGAAAACAAAGCATGTATCAAAACAAATATTTGAGAGAAGATGATGAGAAAATTGATCAGGTTAGGGTTATCTTTCAAATTTCAATGCTATATTGGTATCTAATTTTCAAGCTCTTCTTCTTATTAACTGATAAATGATAGTTTTTGAATCCACTTCTCCTTCCACCCCTGGTTGAAAGATATCGGTGAGATTAGCCTAAGAAAAAAATATACTTTGGTCTACTATAGAGACCCAAAGCTTGACGTACATGGATGTTACATTACTTTTTCAGAATACTTAATACATAACAAAAACAGACACACAAAGACCATAATAGTTTAGTGTCTTTGTAAACTCATAATATAATCTTCTAATTGTGGTGAAAGATCTTCAACATCTCCCATAAAGATCTTCCCCTTTTTTTCTTACCTAAAACCCTTATCTAAATCCTGGGGAAAAGAAAACATAAAAAGGGTGAGCTCAAATGCTCAGTAAGGGTAAACATAGATAACATAAAACAATCCCTAAACATTTGAATGCAAAAACATGAACATAAAATCTAAACATAAAAATCTTGAGCAAAGACATAAATCTTGGAAGTATGTAGGGAATATATCATAAAGGAACGTCAATCATGATAAAATAGCATGAGAATAAAACATTTGATTGTGGCAACCATTAAGAACATGATATGATTTCCATAGTATCCAAGGAATTTCTTCCAAGACCATCTTAGTGGACAAAGTCCCTTTCTGAATTGAGTTCACTCCTCGTTTCAGTCCGGTATCACTGAACCAGATTAACTTACCATTCCATCCATGTCTTTCTCATGAGATATAAATCATTACCGAATTCATTGGAGAGATATATATGTCCCACCCATCTCATAATTAAATCATTCTTACTTGTTCCATAAAATAAACATAAATCATTCATTATAACCCAAAGAATAAAATGGGTTTCATAAACATCATATCATCATCACATAATCCAATAAATACAAATGGATATCATTTCATCATAAGAAAAATGAAACCATGTAAATCATAGAGACATTATACTTGAAACATACACATATGAAATAATTTCATCTTATATGGAAAATGGTTTTGATAAAACACTTGAAATGAGTTCTTGAGGAAAATATCCTTTCTTCTTTAAAATCATTTTCTTTTTACAAAATGCAATGAAATTTTAAAATAAAAGGGTTTTGTTAAAAATAATCATCCAATCTTGTAGAGGAATCTTCATGAAAATGAGGCTTTATGAAACCGTAAAAATCTGTTCACGTCGTATAAGTTAAAAATAACATTCTCCTCGTACTTTTGTCAGAAAAGTCAAAATGTACCTCGTATGGTAAAAAACGAAATATTCCTTACATACCATGTATTAAAAGTCAAAAAAGTGGTTAAAAGGACTTTAAACATACATGAAACCATTTTTAGGAAACATGGACATGGATGATAACAATAACCCCAGTTTATACTTACGAATAAACCATCTGGGATAAAAACGAGATTGGAATAGTTATCCCTTACCTTAGGTCTGATATGCTTCGTACGTATCCGAACCTCCTGTATAATGATTCAAATAATTTCATTGACTTATTAAAGAATCATATTCATTTTTATGATATCATATATGGTTCACTTATGACTTTATATTACCCATTCTTTTGTAAATTCCATGTTAAAGAATCATTTTGCGTAAAATGTTTTATTTATCGTACGTGTTTGGAATTGTTGTTCTTCATATTATTATTACGTATATCATGATTTAATTACTTCCCTAATGTAAATAATGATTTATATATCATATATATTCAGTATATATATATATAATAGATAGATAAATGAAATGAAATACACCGTTCATTGAGACGGTAGGTCGTACGTACGCATGAACGCTATTTTATTTTCCTTATTGACTTGAAGGGAATTAAGTAGATGAAATACATATATATATATATATATATATATATACAATCATAAATCCATTATCATTATTATGTCATATATTTCATTATTATTCATTATATATACTTTATAATCATTCATGAATGGTTAACATGGAGAATGAATCTCAACATCTTGTGGAGACGGTATCCCTTTCGTACGCACGAGCGATGATATAATTCCCATGATCGTGGGATTGTATTTGAGTGTATGTATAATATTTAAGAATCAATATCACTTTACAATAATAATATTTATTTATTTATTTACACCATTATACCCATCCATGTAAGGTCGTGTTCGAAAACCGATTACACCATGACGTGGAGACGGTATTTTGTACGTATGCACGCACGGTGATTTAGTTTTCCGTAGGATGGATAGAAGGTGAAATAAGGTTGTTTCATATTTATAATAACATATTAGTATATAATTAATACTGATGTTATTACTTTATAATGAGAAAACTACAGTAAAAGAAGTAGATGAAGATAGAAACTTGAGAGAATCGGAAGAAGAGATTACATCTTCTTCGATGCACCTCCTTTAAGCCTTCTCTTAAGGAAGTAGAGTTGGTATTTTGAGAATACCAGAACCTCCAGAATGTTTCTAGGGAAGTGAAGAAGAAACATGGGCAGGGTTTTTCCGAGCTTCAAGGCTCAAAATCATGTGAAGAGAAGAGGAAAGGGGTGCCCCTTTTATAAGGGAGAAGAGGGGCACCTTTAGAAAAACTTAAAATATTAATTTATAATAATGTAATATTCGGTTTTTAATAGCTAAAATTGATTTATTTAAAATAAAAGGTGGGTATGGGTCTAAATATTCTCAAACAATATATTTTAGACAGGTTTGGGTCATTATATTAACCTTATCTTTTGGCTTTAACTCTTAGTTAATTAGATTGACATTTACTATGTCACTTTATATTTTTTATATTATATAGTTAATAAACTTACCATATACATCCAAGAGACCCCAAAGTGGTCCATTAATGATACAAATATCATTATATATGTATCTTGTCGTATCATTAGATCTTTATGAATATAATAACAATTAATAATATAACATCTGTTTTAAAAACTATTTTATGTCAATTTTGACACTATTTGGTAATGGATTTTTGTGAAACTTATAACAACATGATTAGTTCGAACAAAGATAATTCAATAAATACTATCATGTCATATTGACCTATAAAATTATTGGAATTCATAAAAAGTCTCACATTACATTTATTTGGGTATTTATAACATCAATTGTGTTAATATTTCATTAATAAGATAATTACTGTATCATCATTGTGTCATAAATAAATTAAATTATTTAATATCTAAAATTTATAAATAAAATACCATTATGTGTAAAATATTTTTATCTTTATAATTAATATTTATAGTCGAATTTATCTTATGTATAACCCTATATTAAAAATCTTTTAGTTATTAAACATTGATTTTAACAATTTTAACCCTTCTTTAAATAAATTAATAAAAAATGCCATAATCTAATCCATGTGGACCTAAATCATCATATGTTATTCCTAAGGTTGATTTGGGTTGAATTACACTTATCCAATAGAATTAGGACATGAGTTAGGGTAATAATAATATCATTTTTACCCTTAATTACCCTATTTACTTTTAACCGTGGTAAATAAAATTAAAATGTTACTATTCACCAAAAATTAATGTCATCTCATTGAACCACATTTTAGTCCTTGAAATTAATCATATCTCTAGAATTTTTGAAATTCCACTCACATAAGTGGTAAAATTATGTTTTATGTGAATTTCAAAATTCTCCTAGGAGGTGGGTAAAAAAGACGGCGAAAAGTTCAATAAAATTTTAATATATCTATAATTATTATAAAATGACTCCAATTAATTACATAGAACTTATATAGGTATTATGTATCAATTTTTACCTAAAATAAATATAAATAAAATAAATAATTATTTAAATACAACGTTGGTTTTTAAATAGTAACCTAGTGTTTTCACTATTCATCAAAAATTGAAAGTTTTTATAAAAATACCAAAAATTCACCCTAGGCTAATTTCGATATTCCGAATCCAAAAATGAAGTCCATTTTGGAAGATAAAATTTATAAAATTTCAAAAAGTGGGTATTACTATTCATAACGGCTAGTTTATATAATATTTTAATAACATATCGTTGTTTAGCGAAACTCGATATTGCGTACAACACACGCTATCATGGAAGGTCGCGATCGTGTGTAAAGAAATCCAATTCAAGGAAGCATGTAGTGCAAGATCTTTTTTGTGTAGCGTACAACACAAGACATCAAGGAAATTAAAAAGAATGTTTTTCATAAAATCTCGGGGTGTTACATTCTACCTCCATTAAAATGAATTCCACCCTCGAAATTCGTCGGGGTTATAAATTGTTTATGACATGAAATTTTATTTCATAGAAACCCACATCGTTAAAAGGAATCCCAAAACTTGACTTTAAAAACTAATGTATGAAATGTAATGGTTACCCAAATTAACTAATCACTGGGTTTCCACATAGGAGAACATATGTTAAAATATGGATATAGAAGAAAAATATAACCATCAACATCGGATGAAGAGTGGTAGAGGACATGGCTATAAAAAATCCAACAATTGTAAAGCCATAAATTTGTGATGATCTATGGTACCATCCGATTCATCATATATGATAGCACTAGGACAACATTTTTTTTGTTTTCAATATTATTTCCTTAAAGTTGAAGAATTTGAATTATAAGAAATACTTACTTTATTTCGGTATCATCTCACTGTTTCTCGTGCCTTGAACAATTTCCACTTCATCTCTTAAAGAAATGAAGTTGAATTTGTCTTCTGTGAAGTGTTAGCAGATTATGCGATAGAATGATAAGTCATTCCATCTATTCTATCGCAAAAAGTTTAGAACAATTTATTAAATATAAATAAGACCATATATGCTGAGATTAATCATATATGGTTGCTAAAATGAACTTATACTTCAGCTATAATAGAGATTAATAAAATAAAACTAGTTTCTACTAACCAGGGACTTCCTGTTGGCTAGTGGTAGGCGATAAAGGCATGTCGCACTTTGGTTGTTGGTTTGATTCCCGAATCCTTGTCTGACGCGATGGGTTATGGCCCATCATACGAGTTGTCCTTTTTATAAAACTATACAATTATAACATTCTATCAATAATATCAAAAGAAAATTTCTGTTCTTAAACAATACTAACTTATGTTGAACATAATATATTTGAATCATTTGGATTATCAAAAATACTTCTTTCTAAACTCATAGTATAGAGAGAACGATTACTAAAAAGGTGATATAACAAGTATGTGAATACCATCATTTATCCCTCATATATCTTGTTGGTCACATTCCAATCATGTGAATACCTTAATCATGTATTCTCTTGGAAAATGAATACCCATTGGACCTTATTGAAAACATGAATGCTGTCAATAGTTAACTCTTTCAACATACCAAAATCCAAAAATTCTATATACTCAAACCATGATATAAATTTTTCCTTATATCAATCATGAGCTCATGAATAATGTAAAACATTTCATTTTCTCCTTATCCCTTCATTATGCACATATCATATTCTTTACAAAAATATATCAATCACTTTCCATGGTTACCTCTACCATAAAATTATTGAAAACCACAATAGACCAATACATAAATATTCCAATATTCCATGATACTATAGAAACATTATTTTGGAATCCCATTACATAAACACTTAATCATTACACCACCTTATTGTCATATTCAACATCGCCAATAGTGATCACATGTGACTTCCCTTTGTCCTTTTCCTTAAGTGGTTGCTCATGTCGATCATTATTAACCCTTGTATTAGGGACTTGATTAGCATAATGCCCCATTTCACTGCACTTGAAGCATTGAAGTGTTGGTGGGGCATTCTATGCAGTCTTTTCTTTATTCAAATCATTAGCAACCCTTTTTCCATTACTTTGACACTCAGCTGCTCAATGACCTTTGTTTCCACACTTAAAACATTTTATAGTCCCTTTAAGACAATCTTCACCATGCTACTTTCCACACTTTGAGCATAAATAAACATTCATCTTCTTTTCACCACTGTTCTGAGATTTCTCATTGAACACCATCTTTCATTTCTTTTCCAAACCATGAGATGGAACACCAACTTCCATTTCTACCTTGATAGCACAACACACAATTTCTTCATAGCTACTGAAGTCTCTTATAGCTAATACCCTTCGAATACTTGGTTTTATGCCACTAAAGAATCGATCAACTTTACTTTCATGTTGGATGATAAAGCCAGATGCATACCTTGAAATCCTTGTAAAATTTCCTTCGTATATACTAACAGATTCATCATCCTTTTTCTTAAGCTCAAGGAACGCCTTTTCCATCTTTGTTCTTAGAATACGAGGGAAGTACTTACTGAAAAACAAGTTCTTAAACTCGTCCCATTCCATGGATTCAATTTCATCTTGGGGCCTTGTTTCTTAATTAGAGTCCACCACTGGTCTGCTTCACCCTCTAAATGGTAAACATCTAGAATGACTTTATCATGTTCCGAACATGGAAGTATGGAAAATATCTTTTCAATGGTACTGATCCATTCTTCAGCAACAAGTGGATTAGAAGACCCATTGAAAGAAGGTGGATGTTGCCTCATGAAGGACTCAATAGAATATTGTTCCATTCTCTGCTCATTCGGAAGTCCAGAATGATTTATATCTTGATTAAGTATAGCAATATTATTTTTCACTCCATCTCCCATAACATTGGTTTGTTCAGGAGGAAAATCATTGCATTTTCCATTACATTGATCAACACGGTTCCTTCGGGTTCCAGCCATCGTCTAAAACCCAAAAAGAATAGTGTGAGGGGAAAAAATCATGCTAGGGAAAACAGCATAATAAAGGGGGATTACCTTCAATATCTAACATCTTAGGTTTAATTATAATATCATTACCGTAATTCTAGGACTATAACCTATACTTATACTTAACCTTAGGGACATCCCTAGACATACCTTAGAAATATCTCTAGGGATCACACTAATGTTTCACATCCTAGTTTCCAAAGGTTAACTAAACCTTTCCTCTGAAAACCAACTGTAGAGACCCAAAGCTTGGCGTACATGGACGTTACATTACTTTTTCGGAATACTTAATACATAACAAAAACAGACACATAAGAACCGTAATAGTTTATTGTCTTTGTAAACTCAGAATATAATCTTCTAATCGCGGTGAAAGATCTTCAACATCTCCCATAAAGATCTTCCTCTTTTTTTCTTACCAAAAACCATTATTTAAATTCTAGGAAAAAGAAAACATAAAAAGGGTGATCTCAAATGCTCATTAAGGATAAACATAGAGAACATAAAACAATCCATAAACATTTTAATGAAAAAACTTGAACATAAAATCTAAACATCAAAATCTTGAGCAAAGACATAAATCTTGGAATTATGTAGGGCATATATCATTAAGGAACATCAATCATTATAAAATATCATGGGAATAGAACCTGTTATTGTGTAAACCATTAAGCACATGATATTATTTCCATAGTAGCCAAGGAATTGATTCCAAGACCATCTTAGTGGACAAAGTCCCTTTCTGAATCGAGTTCACTCCTCGTTCCAGTCCTATATCACTGAACCAGATTAACTTACTATTCTAGCCATGTCTATCTCATGAGATATAAATCTTTACCCAATGAATTTTAGGGAGATAGGGTCACACCCATCTCATAATGAAATAATTCTTACTTGTGCCACAAAATAAACATAAATCATTCATCATAACCTAAAGAATAAAATGGGTTTCATAAACATCATCCCATGATCACATAATCCAATAAATACAAATGGATATCATTTCATCATAAGAAAAATTAAACCATTTAAATCATAGAGACATTATACATGAAACATACACATATGAAATAATTTCATCTTATATGGAAAATGGTTTTGATAAAACACTTGAAATGAGTTCTTGAGGAAAGTATCCTTTCTTCATCAAAATCATTTTCTTTTCACAAAATTCCATGAAATTTTAAAAGAAATTGGTTTTTTTGAAATTAATTATGAAATATTGTAGAGAAAGCTTCATGAAAATGAGGCGTCATGAAACTGTAAAAATCCATTCACGCCGTAAAGTTAAAAATAACATTCTCCTCGTACTTTTGTCAGAAAAGTCAAAAAGTGCCTCGCATGGTAAAAAAAAGAAAGATTCATTACATACCATGTAGTAATAGTAAAAACGGTTAAAAAGGACTTCAAACATACATGAAACCATTTTTAGGAAACATGGACATGGATGATAACAATAACCCTAGTAAATACTTACGAATAAACAATCTCGGGTAAGAATGAGATTGGAATAGTTATCCCTTACCTTAGGTCTGATATGCTTCGTACGTTTCCGAACCTCCTGTATAAATATTTAAATAATGTCATTGAATCATTAAATAATCATATTCATTGTTATGATATCATATATGGTTCACTTATGACTTTATGTTACCGGTTCTTTTGTAAATTCCATGTTAAAGCAGCGTTTTGGGTAAAACGTTTTATTTATCATACGTGTTTCGACTTGTTGTTCATGATATTATTATTACTTATTTCAGGATTTAATTACATAATTTAAATCATGATTTATATATCATATATATTCAGTATATATATATATATATAATAGATAGATAAATGAAATTAAATACACCGTTCATGGAGACGGTAGGTCGTACGTACGCATGAACGCTGTTTTCTTTTCCTTATTGACTTGAATGGAATTAAGTAGATGACATAAATATAAATATATACGTAAATATAGTATCATTATTATGTCATATATTTCATTATTATTCATTATATATACTTTATAATCAATCATTAATGGTTAACATGGGGAATGAATCTCATCATGTCGTGGAGACGGTAGTTCGTACGTACACACGAGCGATGATATCACTCCCATGATCGTGAGATTGTATTGAAGTGTATGTATAATATTTCAGAATCAATATATCTTTACAATAATCATATATAGTTATTTATTTACACCATTATACCCATCCAAGTAAGGTGGTGGCTGAAAATAGATTACACCACGGCGTGGAGACGGTATTCCGTACATACGCACGCGCGGTGATTTAGTTTTCCGTATGATGGATAGAAGGTGAAATAAGGTTGTTTCATATTTATAATAACATATTAGTATATAATTCATACTGATGTTATTACTTTATAATGATACAACTAAAGAAGAAGAAGTAGAAGAAGAAATAAACTTGAGAGAATCGGAAGAAGAGATTACCTCTTCTTCGATGCACCTCCTTTAAGCCTTCTCTTAAGGAAGTAGAGTTGGTCTTTTGAGAAGACCAGAACCTCCGAAATGTTTCTAGGGAAGTGGAGAAGAAACATGGGCAGGGTTTGGCCGAGATTAAAGTCTCAAAAGGGTGTGAAGAGAAGAGGAAATGTGTGCCCTTTTTTCAAGGGAGGAGAGGGTCACCTTTGGACAAACATAAAATATTATTTTATAATAAACTCATATTCAGTTTTTAATATCTCAAATTGATTTATTTAAAAGATAAGGTGGGTATGGGTCGAAATTCTCTCAAACAATATATTTTATACAGGTTTGGGTCATTATATTAACTTTATCTTTTATTTTTAACTCTTAGTTAATTAGATTGACATTTACCATGTCACTTTGTCTTTTTATATTATATAGTTAATAAACTTACCATATACATCCAAGCGACCCCCAAGTGGTCCATTAATGATACACCTATAATTATATAAGTATCATGTCCAAACCTTAGATTTTTATAAATATAATAACAATTAATAATATAATATTGTTTTATAAACTATTTTATGTCGATTTTGACACTATTTGATAATGGATTTTTTTGATAATCATAAAAGCATGATTAGTTCGATAAAAGCTAATTAAATAAATTATAACATGTCATATTAACCTATAAAATTATTGTAATTCATAAAAAGTCTCAAATTAAATTTATTTGGGTATTATTAACATCAATTATGTTAATATTTCATTAATAAGATAATTACTGCATCATCATTGTGTCATTAATAAATTAAATTGTATAATGTCTAAAATTTATAAATAAAATACCATTATGTAGGAAATATTTTTATATTTCTAATGAATATTTATAGTCGAATTTATATTATGTATAATCCAATATTAAAAATGTTTTTGTTATTAAACTTTGATTTTAACCATTTTAACCCTTCTTTAAATAAATTAATAATAAATGTCATAATCTAATCCAAGTGGACCTAAATGGTCATATTTTATTCCTAAGGTTGTTTTTGGTCGAATTAATGTTATCCAATAGAATTAGGATATGTGTTAGGGTAATAATAATATCATTTTTACCCTTAATTACCCTATTTACTTTAATCGTGGTTAATAAAATTAAAAAGTTACTATTCACAAAAATTTAGTTTTTATCTCATTGAACCACATTTTAGTATTTGATATTAACCGTGTATCTTGGATTTTTGAAATTCCTCTCATAGAAGCGGTACAATTAAGTTTTATGAGAATTTCCAAATTCTCCTAGGAGGTGAGTAAAAGACGGTGAAAAGTTCAATAGAATTTTTATATATCTAAAATTATTATAAAAGGACTCCAATTAGTTACATTGAACATATATAGTTATTATGTATCAATTTTTACCTAAAATAAATTTAAATAAAATAAATAATTATTTAAATAAAATGTCGGTTATTAAATAATAACCCAGTGTTTTCACTATTCATCAAAAATTGAAAGTTTTCAGAAAAATACCAAAAATTTACCCTAGGCTATTTTCGATATTCCGAATCCAAAAATGAATTCCATTTTGAAGATAAAATTTTTTAAGTTTCAAAAAGTGGGTATTACTATTTATAACGGCTAGTTTATATAATATTTTAATAACATATCGTTGTTTAGTGAAACTCGATATTGTGTATACCACACGCTATCGTGGAAGGTCATGATTGCGTGTTAAGAAAGCCAAGTCAAGGATGTGTGTAGTGCAAGCCCCTTTTGGTGTAGCATACAACACAAGACATTAATGAAATTAAAAAGAATATTTTTCATAAAATCTTGGGGTTTTACATCTACCCTCCTTAAAATGTGTGGAAGTAAAATTATAAATCATCCCCAATTTACTTAGGAAACACCCAACTAGGTCTTTTTATTCAATGTAATCAAAGAGTAACCTCTAGAACTTCCTCACATTCCATAAACCACTTAACACTTCACCACTAATCCTATACCATTCAACCATACATGGTATAAAACTAAGTAGAGGGAGATAATGGATCCTTAACCATAGTAATTAATAATAAATAGAATTTAATAGAACATAGCAACATTCAAAATTAAAATCTGTCACCAAATACTAAAATCAATCAATAAGAAAGAGAACATGGTTTTTATTGAAAGACTGAGACTCAAGAATTAAAAAAGGTCTTCATTCCCTTTAAAAAATATCTTAGAAATTTTACCACTACATTCAAGAGGTTAAAAATATGAATGGAGAAGTGGAGTACATTATAATCTAATAAAGTGGGAAAATAACTGAATATACTAGCAGTAGATTCTCTAATGTAAATATTTCTCCCATACTGAAAAACTCATTATTACATTAAAGATCCAAGGATCTACATATTCTTTAGCAAGTCAAACCCACCGGTATCTTCATGCATATGAAATCCTTCGAATGTTTCCTTTTTCTTCATGGCTCCTAATCTGTATGTGATTCTTTCTCCCTAAAAATACACAACATCTCTATTTTTTAGTTTTTTAATCAAAATATCATGAATGATTTTAATCCACATGAAATCCATTGAATGATTGTATGAGGGCTGATTTGGTGGCCCAAATTTCAGTTTTAAGTCCCAAGTGAATCCCCCAAATCCTTCCTTGGATCTATCAAGAGTTGATTTTTCACAAAGTCATAAACCCTAACGATGGACCAATGGTTTCTGATCATAAAGCTTTATGTTCATATTTTTACGATGGATGTATAGGATATATGCTCATTCCCAAAATACATATTATCATATCCCAAGACTTATGATGTAAAGACTTATGATCTTCAGTGAAGCTTTATGATTTGGTCCAAAGCTTTATAATCCAGGCCAAAACATTACGCTCGACTGGAAAGTCTCCTATTGATTCCTTTTCCAATTTTTTAGCTTGTAGTGATTCCATAATTTCAAGATTAATCACATAATCACCTTGATTTCTCTTATAAACAACCTCATCCACGTTAAATAATAATTATAACATTCATGGTTAAATTTTGACTTTATTCAAATAATTTCCAATGATTGAAGAAAAATATTGAAACTCAATATTTAATCCATTTTTTCAATTAAATCTGAAATGATCCTATATTCTAAATATGTTATAATTAACCCGAAAATGATAAAATGGTGGGATTAAAATCATTAAAACATGTGATAAAATGTATGAAAATACTATTTTTTCATTTCCTCACACTTAAACCTTGGAATCTGGGTAAGTGAGTTTAAAATATTACTAAATAAAGATTTAAATACAAACTAATATAAATTATTATTTTCAACACCATAGTTCTGACTCCTAGCAGTAATATTGAAGGATCATGATCCCATTTTCCTTATCATGTTTATTCAACCGAACCCCACTTTTTTCATCCTCTCATGCACATTTATACCAACCTTCTAAAACACTTTCCACTTGTTACACAATATTATTTTCAAATAAGGTTTTCTCATTCCAAGTTAATACAAGTGTTACCACATGCCTGATGAGTTTCTTAATATCCACCCAATGATTCAATAATCCATGCATATCATGAGGTATTTATATTTGGGATCAAATGTCTCTCAGTCTTAAAGGTGTGGAAGATCTGTATGTAAAATTATTGAGGCTAAATGAGGAGGCTTGGCTATAGTATAAGGCTTAATGCATGATTTTAACGTTACTATAACTATGAATTCCTCCGTCAGTTACTCCTCTACAACTCAGTATAGTATCTTTGAATTTTTTATGGACATTCTACACCTTTTATCACTTTTGAAATAGTTAACATCCCTATCCCAGTTTCCTTTAGTAATTTTCTTCAAAAAAAAATTTACTTTGGTTCCACTGATGAAGGAATTGAGGGACTTTGGAATTTCTATGGTAGGTGTGGGACCTTCCTCAACCCCTTGTGAGAGATATAAACTACAAAATTTAGTAGCAGTAGTATCACTATTAGTTTATCCCCTCTTTCCCGATAACACTTTTTCATGTTTTTCATATCTGGATTTCTCTTTAGAATCACATTTTTTAGGGAAAGAGAGGGATTTTTTCTTAAAACAGTTATTGATCTTAATGGACATACTTAGATGAAATCAATATCATTTTTAAATTCTTTATATCATGGGTTTTGTCCTAAAATATCAGCATAAAAGTTATAGAAATTCCACCTTAAATTTACATAGATTCCATCAAGAAATTTTCTTAGCTCATTGTCTTCCCTCCCCCACGCTTGAATTCATCCTAGATCATGGAAATGATTATATAGTAAGGTAGATAGAGATTTTTGGATTTTAATGTGGATTTTTAAAAAAAATCATTGATGTTTTATAAGGTATACAAGGATTAAATGTAAATTCTGGTTTATAAATAGATTTTATTGAACAAAAGGAATTTAAAACTAAAAAATGTTTCAATAATGTATAAAATAGAATAATAAAATGGTCTATGGTTTAAACTATATTAATCATAAATTATAGTTAATAAATTATGAATTGGTTCAGTCAAGTTAAAATTAATTATAAAGTAGATATCAAAATTGGTTCAGAAGCCTCACTCGTAACTGACAAAAAATGCTAGACAATATTTCATGGTATGATATTCAAAAAATAGTGGGTTTTGAATTAACTTAAATTAATTAGAATTTTGAATATCAATCTCATTTTAGTATTATTGTAATTTTTTTAAATGGATTTAATTAGTTTCTCAACCTTTACATGAACTCATTGACAATAAAATTAAAATCTCCCACACCTTACGGGAGGGCAACAAGGCGGCAGACTTCTTGGCCTCCTACAGAGTTCATGGAATGGAGAGCCTCTTCATTCACCACCTTCATAGCCTTACTCCAGCAGGTACGGATATCATCCAAGGGTATTCCCTTGGTCTTCACCATTTTCGACCCCCGTAGCCTCCCCCTCCCCCCCCCCCCCCGACCCCTTGTTGGCTTCTTCTCCTAATAAAAATATAGTTTATGATGATAAAAAATGAAAAAAAGAAAAAATTTGAAAAAGAAAATAGAAACGTTCTATACTAATGTTCATAAACTACAAGGTTACCTCCTCCAAAATTAAATAATGTGGTATCCTCAATTCATTAAAATATATTAATTATGGATACATATTTTAATTGGAATAACAATATGCAATTAAGCGTGAAGGAGAGGTACAATCTGGTGGGTTATTATTGATAAAAGGTTGGAGGGGAATGATCTCCTCCACTAGTTCATAGGGTGGATTCTCATGATACATCATTAATATGTTCTCATGGACAATTAATGAGTTTTCTTATCCTCCCTTAAAAGTATTCACAACACCAAAATGTTAGATATCAGTGACTATGAGTAGAAATTCCCATCTAGAATAAAGGTTATCTAGAATTAACTTGAGTCTAGATTTTTAAAGTAACACTTGGTCTCAAAGATAGAATATTTTGGGTTGTATCATCTTGCAAGGATCCACTTGATTTCTTTATTTATAAATTCTGTAATTTTCAAAACCTTCTCTTCTAATTTTCTCCAGTTGTTACAGCTATAATTTTCACTCTTTTCCAGCTCCTCCCAAGTTCAGATTTATTTCATTGATATCGTAGTATGCTTTGTGATCCAAATATATTGGTAGGTGGTATCTCTTTCCATAAATTAATCAATAAGGGAAAATTCCTTTGAGTGTCTTGTAATTTATCCTATAATCCCATAAGGTGTCTTCTAACCTTTTATCCAATCCTTCATGTTGAGTTTTATTTTATTTTTAAGAATATATTTTATTTATCTATTGGAAACATCACCTTGTCCATTTGTTTGGGTATGGTAGGGTGTCAATGTCTTATGATGTACTACATACTTCTTTAGTAGAGCCTCCATTATTTTACAATAAAAGTTAGTCCCTTAGTCAATGACGATGGATCTTGGTACTCTAAACCTATGTTAGTCTTGATAAAATAACATACAACTTTTGTATCATCAGTTTTAATGGGTTGTGCTTCCTCACATTTTGAAACCTAATATTTAATAAGAAGAATATAAGAATTTATATATGAAATGGTAAATGGTTCTATAAATTCTATTCCATATAATTTAAAATTTTCACAAAATATAATGGTTTTTTGAGGCATGTCTTATCTTTTTGAAATATTTTGAAAAAATTGGCATTTTCCACACTTCTTACATTATTCATGTTAATCACTGAATAGAGTGAGTCAATAAATACTGGATTCCAAAACTTTTCTTATAGTTATTTGACATAAAAAGTTGGCTCCACAGCTTAGGGTGTGATAAAATTCAAAAATGCATTCAATTTCACTTACAGGAAAACATCTTCTTATTACTTTATAATTGAATGTTTTCCAAAGGGACGAATATTCCCAAATATAAAACTATATTTAGATTTGAGTTGTTTGTCTTTCATGGGATTTTAGATGAGATGGTACCTTATATGTTACCAAATAATTTACTATGTTTTTATACCATGGAACTTCCTCTTATACTATATAGAGTTTTTCTCCTACAATGTGGTCATTTAGTAGGTTTTGGTTTGGAATTTCTACTTTAGTAGTGTTGGGTAGTCTACTTAGGTGATCCACCACCTGATTTTAAAATCCTTTTTTATCTTTAATCTCTATGTAAAAGTATTATAAAAGTAGTATCCATTTTACTATCTTGAGTCTTTTATATTTTCTTTTCATTAAGTATCTATGAACTATATGGTTAGAAAATACAACAACTTTAGTTAAAATAAAATATGATCTGAACATATTAAAAACAAAAACAACTACAAGAAACTCCTTTTAAGTAGTGGTGTAATTGATCTGGGAAACATATAGTATTCTTGAGGAATAATCAATGACTTTTGGTTTGCCTTAAATTATTTGGGAAACAACTACTCCCATATCTTAGTTTAACAAATCACATAGTAGTTTCAATGAATGTTCCTAATTATGTGGTTGTATTACTGGTGAGGTGATTAATTTTCTAATAATTTCATAAAATTATTCCCTATATTCATCATTAAAATGAAAATCAATTTTTTTAAAAGCATCATGGAAATAGGGAGACCAATCTTACTAAAATATTTTATGAATCTTTTATAGAAACTTATATGGCCCAAAAATGATATATCACATTTCACACATCTTGTGTAGGAAAAAAAATTTATTACATAAATTTTAGGTTTTTCTACCTTAGTGAATTTTTGTGAAATTATACAACCTAAGAATATTACTCTTTCAACCATGAAATTACACTTTTAAAAATTTAAAATAAGATTTTTCTCAATGCATTTTTTCAAAAAATTCTCTATATTTCTTAAACAACGATAAAAATAATATCCAAAAATATTTAAATCATCTAAAAATACCTCTATTATGTAGTCAATAAAATCTAAAATGATACTTACCATATAACTTTGAAATTTACTTGGTGTATTACATAGTTTGAAATGCACCCTCTTTTAGAAAAAGTTTCTAAAAGGACATGTTAAGGTTGTCTTTTCTAGGTCTTCTAGAGTAATGGGTACCTAAAAATATCTTAAAAACCCATATAAGAAATATTAAATTATTTTTCTAGAAAAACTTTCTAGTAATTGGCCAATTTAAATAATGGTAAAGTTTTATTTTCTAGTGACTTGATTCAACTTTCTATAATTAATACACACTCCATCTATTTTGAATTATCATAGGGATCGATTCATTTTGCACATTCCTTACAATGGTGAAGCTGGTTTTCATGGGAACTACATGGATGGGGTTAACCCATTGTGAGTTAAAAATGTATAAAATGGTGTTTATTTCCAAAAAATATCTGTTTCCTTTTTAACACCTCTATTGTGGTGATATTAATCCTACTTTGGGGCTACCTAACTGGTTTGGGGTCTCCCTTAAGTAGAATTATATGTGTTAAACTTTTGGGGTTTATGACCAGAATATCTCCTAAACTCAAATCTAGGGCTAAAATATTTGCATGAAACATTTTTATAAGTCTTACCAATTATGAATATCTACCAATTATAAGTTATATGAAAACTATTTGTTTGTTAATTCTAATTAAAAGAGAAATTCCCACCATTGGACTTTTTATTCAGCTACTCAATAAGGCTTCAAAGATAAGCAGATATGTGTGAATGCTTGTATGTGTCTGTTAGGGTATTCACCTGCAAGAACATGAAACTTAGAAAATGTTCATATTAAGAAAATTTTTAATTCAAAATCATTTTCCACTTCAGTCATAGGGATTTATTTTTTTTGGTTAACAGATTGAGGTGCATATAAGTCTCTCAAGGTTTGGTTATAGTTTATTTCCATTCTAGCAGACCTAGAGTGAACACTTAAAGTTTCACTTGAGTTTACAAGGGTTATTTATTCAAAATTAATAAAATTTAATGTTCCAAATTATGGTCAATAGTTTTCTTCTATTTTTTCAATCTAAATGGTAAAAAACTGTATTATAATTACTATTTATGCAATTATAAAGGTTAGATTTGGCACTAACTCTCAGACAGCGATGCTATGTTTTTACACAACTTTTCCATAGGGTGTGAAAAAAGATATTTATTTTTTAGATAAATTAAATATTAGTGTCAACCTTAGGTTGTCTCCATAGAGGAGTAATAAGTACATTTTTCATTTATTGGTTAAGAAAAAGGGGTGTTTTGGTTTTTAAAACAAAGAAAGTATGAAATAAATATTTTAATGAAGATGACAGGAAAAGTGACCAGGTTATGGTCAACTTTATAATTGTAATGTTATCCTAATCACTAATATTGAAGCTCTAAAGGTTCCAAATGCAGTGGATGTGCCAGTGGGGCATGCCCAACTCAAATTTTTTTCATAATTGATAATTAATTTGATATTTACATCAATGAAGAACACCATCACCAAAACAATTGAATCAAATATTAAAGGACAAAATAACATCAAAATTAGACACTTGATCATCACATAATAAATTTATAATTAATTAATGTAATTAAACAAGTACCTTCAAATAAATTATTTCTTCATTGATGAATTTGGAAACGTATCTACATTGTATTGTTGTTTCATCATAGGAATGAAGTGTATATATTTTATAGTAGTGATCTACACATGCTCCATTAACATGCAATCATCACTATAGGAATCTTCAAGTGCTAAAGTGGAGGATCCTAACATTTGTGCTGCTTATCCTTGATCACCATGAGAATTGATTCCAAGAATAATTCCCTTTGATCTCTCTAGAACTGAGAGGATTGGTGGAGGAGGATAACTCTCCATTCTTGAAAGAATTTTTAGAGAGGTTCTCTATAGATATTTAGAGAATTATTTAGAGTGGTTGTGCACAACCAACACAATGGATATCATTATATTGGGAAATAATATAATTAGGTTTAAATAGCGTGAGGGTTAGAAAATAATAATTGCACATGCACCTTTATTATTTAATTAATTCATGTAGAACCCCATTCATATAATATTAATAATAATACTATTATTTCCGGACATGAACAGAACTAGAGAATTGATTAACTATTATTACATGAATAAATTTTTTAAAATTTATTCAAATAATATTTAATATATAATATTTATCAATGGACCTGTGAACTCGGTCTTCCATTCCTCCATAATATTTATCGGGCCTCGAATAATGGTTATTTATTTAATAAATAAATATCATTACATTATTCACCAATAATTTAATAAAAAACATTTTCACTAAATAGAAAATAACTATTTATTAAATATTATGCTCACAATATATGCTCTCAAATAACTAGAAATAGAATATATTCGATAAAGAAAACATGAATAATTATTAAACCACAAACAAAAAATAACATTTATTCAACATGTTATATAATTAATAATATTATTATTTAACTGAGGTTTTAGATACATTTAGTGTGTGACCCTCTATGCCTCTTTCTCAGTGGGGCAACCCAAATTCTAAGGTTAGTTTCTAGCAACACACATAGACATATAAAATTAAGAATTTAATTTTTTGTTGACATGAAATCTCATACGATTGCTTAATGTGTAATATAATCACTTTATCATGATTTCTCAAATCAAGCAGGTCTCATGCTGGTGTTATCAACCTATATGCTCAATGCATCATTCTTTGATTTTTTGAAAATAAAATTGATCAAAGAACACCATGACCATGGATTTATTTAGGTTATTTCATTTCCATCAAAGATCATGAGATATCAACATCCATTAAAGATCATAAGGGACAAATCATGTCTCGCATTATTCACTAATGAAATATTACATGTGATGCACCCAATGTATCCTACCTCACCATGGACATATGTCATCATTAGTTTCATCAGTACATCAAGGTACATGATTGATTAACAATATCCATTAATAATCATATTAAAGTATAAAGATAAATACACATGTTTGAAAATAGGAATATCCTTCTGGTATCAGGGCATGCGACAGAAGTCAATGGGCCGGGGATCTAAAATTTTTCATCTCCAATGTAATGAAACTTTATCGTATCTGGAAATTTGATCCCCCATGAGGTCCAAGGATATCACATGAATTAATTGAGCACAAAGATAAACATGAACAATTACCTCTTTCAGATCGAAAATGTATTTGGATTTTTCTTATCGTTGGCGATAGTTATTTGAAATATCCATTCTCAAACCCAAATAAATTGTCCACACACACTTCAATAGTACATGAAATTTCCAATTGTTGAATTTCGGGTGCTAGTGCAGAGATTCAATGAGTCCTTCAACATCATGACGATCACCACAATCGCATCCCTTTGATTCACGATTGTGATTGAAGATCCAAATATTTGATGAAATATTTCTCTCTCTTAGATGCAGGAAAGAGGAGATAAGAGCTCCCAAATTCGTGGGTATGAATGATATCATGTAAATGAGATCCTCTCTACTTATATTGTGGGATTTAATTAACCAAAAAGGGTTTTACATCCCCCATATAAGAAATTCCCACTAAATAAGTGATAAAATACATGATATGATGAACTAACGGCATCATAATATCAATTATATTTTTATCACAAACTTGTAATATATAATTAATATATTATGTGATAAAATATATCCATTAACTCGACTAATAATTCTTGAAAATATTAAACAAACCATGAATATTAAAATAATTTTCATTCGTATAATATTTTTTCCATGTATTTACTAAATACCATGTGAATAATTTTAATAAATTAATTCAACCCACTTATTCTATACTCGAATAATAATGAATTTATTTATTTATTGGTGATCATTAATTCTTGGAAAACTCTCATACCTCATGGTGGGGTCAACTAGGTCTTGTACACCTATTCACCAAAATAGGATAGACACTTGAATGTGTTATTATGTGTAAACCTCTAAACCCTTTTCTCAATAGTAGGGAATACTATTCATAGATCATAAGAGAAGTATAGCACCCCAACAAGCCCCATAAAAAGATAAGGGAACTTTATAGTAATGACCACCTTTCAAACGAACACACATTGCACAATATAATCTCTTTATCTCATGATATCTGATAAAGAAAGATGCACAACTTATGTCATAATCCATTCTTGATTTATTATTTATTGATCACATTGCACAAACTTACCTTCAACTACCATGGCCATAGATTTATGAAGGCACTACCATCCTGATCAAATAAGTTCGAGATATGACTTCCTCAACTCAGAAGTGAAAATTTCTATCTTGATAATTCAATCAATGTAATACTACCAAGGACACACCCAACATAAGCTACATCACCATGACTTCAATGTCATGGTTTTTTCCTTTCATCAAAGTATGATATCAAATGGTACACATTGATAATGATCTCAAGTCAGGAGACCAATACACACATTCATTGATAAGAAAAACCAATGTCACTCAAAAAATTTGGTGTTCCTATTGGTGGGGTTTTCTTCATGATCTCACCAGCTATAGATTATCAAATTGGAACATCAGGAGAAGAAGCCTCAATACTTATGAGTTTCCAACAACTGATAATTAGACATCATCTATGTCCAATAAGCATGATGTATCTAGACTATAAGACATATGTTTAAGAATAATGTCACAATATTTCAAGGTTCTAATTATTGTCTAGAAACTGTTATAACCTTTTTGATATAACAAATAATATAAATACATTACCATATAAATAGTGGAAACCAAAATATCAACACTATAATAGAAATTGTACATCATGCATAACTCGTTGTATACATGATATGGTAAACAGAAAGTACCATTCAAGTTGGGTATAGGGAACCCACTATTACAACACCCCCACTTTCACTAGAGAAATTGTTTTAATTATCCTTATTATATATCACATGATTAGATAATTTTTCTACTAAATTATAGATTTATTCATGGGTCTACCATGTTTCCACTATGTGGAAATTGTGTTAATTGTGACTTTACCTCCTTGATTAAGACTTTTGAAGAGATGATATCCTCAAATATATCCTTTTTGAACACTATAAAAACTTCACATCTTGGATATTACTAGTAGTATAATTATGATAATTTATATTATGATAAAACTTCACTTACTAGGTGTGATTACAAGAATTGGAATAAATCATTTCATATTTTATGCTTCTTCTTTAGTTATCTCATAAGCCACAATGCACTCTTTATTTGTAGATATGGATACCACTAGCTTTAATAAGTATCTCATGATCATTAAATTATACTAAATATGATATTAGATCATATTTATCTATAAATATACTAATTTTACCCCTTATAAATGGTATCCCTTTCTCTCCAAATACTCGATACATTTCTTTTGTCCTCTCTCAAGTACAATTGGATATTGTTAACTACTTCTCATGAAATTTTCCTAGATATGAACTGATATTTTTCTCCAATTAAGTATATATTGGAAATTACATAACATGGAATATGTCAGATATCCATTGTTGGAACTTATGGAATTCTACTCACTTATTTAATCTACTAATATTCTCCATTCATGTCTTCTTTGAGAGATTTATGCCATGTGACATCAATAACAATTCTCTATCAAATTGTTCCAAATTGTATTTCTCAATACCTTATTAGTATATGTAATTTTCAATTAGTCTAAGAAACCCATTAGATTTACCTTTGTGGCTCTCATTCCCTAGAAAAATTGTTTCTACCTTAAGTCAATATTTAGATAATTACTTTTATTTTGGTCCTAACTAACTATAATACCAATAAATATTTTCTATATGTTATCAAACGTATTTTAATTGAAAATAGTGTCCCTCCTACTAACCTATTATTGATATATGGAAAAATATATTCCCAATGAATATTTTATGATCTTGTTTTCTTACTTCAATCCAAATCCTATTTTCAACAAATTTCACCACCTATTGTCATTTTATGGTGTCACCAACACTTTCTAGCTACATAGTATAGATTCATTCCAATATTGGAGGTCTTGACATCCAATTCCCAATATAAAAATCATAGAAAGCAGTTATGAAAATTATAAAATTCTAATGGATTTACACATAACAACTTGGTATTTCCAATTTATCCTTATTGGTAGTACACTTGTACCACCCATGTATAGTCTCACATGAATACCCACTATATTATTCAATGTAATAATCCCTTTCACTTTGATACATGTAATCTATTTTTTAATTTTAAATAATCCCTTTAATCTTATCTTGGTTCCATGTACTTATAACTTGTAGGAATCATTACTCTCAATGAATAAAATATAACAGACCACAGTGAATGTAAAAAACATTACCATGGTTTTATTATTCCTACATAGTATGTGTTTTTGGAATGATCTTTTTCCAAAGTCTCTTGTGGAACCTTTTCCTATGTCAACTAGTTGTGCATCTTCGACATTAACTAAACCCAAGTCAATCTTGCTCCTACTATCTCAAATAGAGATGCACACCATTTTATAAAAATATAGTCTATCACTTGACTTTAACTTTTATATCATAGGTATTTATGTAATATCCTTAAAAAATTATAAAATAATTATTTTAGATACACTTTAACGTTTTCTTGATGCAAGTTTGTTTATATTCATAAAAAAACTATTTTCATCAAAACACATGTTCTTATGAAATAGTGGATTTATATCACACTATAAATTATATCATATCTATTTTTCATCTTAGTTGACACATGGTTATGGGATAACACCATTATTTTCAACACATGTCTTGTAAAATGGATGTTTTTACAATGAATATGTGTCTCAATATTGATGATCATTTTACATACATCATGAATCTAATTTGTATTAGGAAATGTACATTTAGGAATTAATATACACTAAATTATATTGATTAATATTTTTATATAATACTCATCATTGATCCTCCTTAGTCACATCATTAATTTGATGCGTATAAGTAAATGTGCATTTAGGAATTACCCCCACAATATATTATAATGGTTGATGGATGCTTGGCCAAGATATTTTTAAGAATTTAGGACCAAATCAATTCGTATCTTCTGACCATGAATATAACATAATTCATGTTTTTGTCACTTATCACACTTAAAGTAATGTCATGAAGTATATTAATACATCTCTAGAATCTCCTTGGAATATTTCATGCTCTCTACCTAAAATAATTTCAAAATATTTGTGAATAACCTTAATTTATAAAGGCTCCTTTTTTCAAAAACTAAATATATTGATAATACCTAAGGTATTTAAATCCAAATAGTCTAAAATAATATTGGTTACCTACTTGTAATCTACTTATTTTTACTGAACAATGATTCATCTTGCCACAACTGAGTACAACTGAGGCATAATTTTTTATATTCATCAGGTATTGACAATGATCCAAGTATTAATGAAATATTATTTGATTACTAGACACCAAAAAAACATTCATCCCAAAACAAAAATAATTCCTCCTTATGTCCAATGAACACATGAGATAAATATTCTGGTTATACTCAATAAAACTTTAACTAGAACCATTTACTTGGAAATTATAAGTTGTGTACTTCTTAGCATTGACTTAGGAACCACCCTTTCTCAACTTCTTGGAGAACATGCCTTACTTCTTGTAATGTTTCTTTTCTTACTTGGTTGCTATATTTCAGTACACATATGAGGAAGTTGTATTGTATTTAATACCCAAGTAGTATAATAGAATCATTATATACAATGATGAATATACATGAATAAAAAGTGATTACTTGGTTCTTCAATTTATTTCATTTAATTTAAACTTACATAGATTTATTTCATGATATTCAAATCAAATAAACTCATGTATGAAGAACATCATTTATTTGTTAAGGATGTTTTGAAGGTACCTTTGGCATCACACTTGCTATTATCCATTTTTCCTTCGACTTGTTCACCATAAGAATTAAATATTAAACTTTATTTAAGTTCATATTTATATATTGAACCTTACCAAAAGGTAATAATGCATTTTCTATATATTTTTTGTTCTGTAATATTAAACTAAACTAGAGTCATTTGGTGAAAAATATAGAATAATGGGAGGTTTTTAATGATCTCTATCTATATTTCAATTTACACATATCCAGTGTAATCATCATCTGATTTATATTTCACTTCACTTTCTCCTCACTAGATTCTTAAAGATGAGACAACATATAATATCTTCAATTTCCTCATGAAGTATCCAAAAATCATTGGACTTTAATGATATAATTACAATGTAAACATAAGATGCATCATACATGAGTCTCCTATAAGAATCTTTCACACCTTTTCTTTTTGAGGTGGATCAATTGGTATTGGGGACTTGAACTCCTTGAATTTCAAATACCTTAGTATCATGCATAAGCACCAATACCACACAAGAAAATTCATGTTGGATAATTCATTTACTTTTTCTAAAATTAATCATAGTTTAATTTTAGTATTTCATGAAATTTTCTACAAAAATAAAGTCTAGAAGATTAGTACTTTTATCTTTATTACTGATTACAAATTTCTAATTAAATCATTAAATGTCTCCCACTATTTTATCAAACCCTTTTATCCCTCAATACTAGATTTATAATACTTTGTTATTAAATTATTCTAGTGGAAAGGATACTTGAAACCTCTCCTCATAGTCCAAGATTTAGCTACACCACTACTGAGAGAGTTTCAAGGTAGGTGTTTGACTGAACAACCGTATTAACTCACAGCTCCTTGATCTTTTGAGTGAAGTACCTGCTTATAGGAATTGTGACCTTAATTACCTCAATGATTTTACTCTAAAGTGGTAACAAGATAACCATGGATAATTATTTGCTACCACCTTTAGTTAATTCAACCTATCACTCTCACAATAACTCCCTATTAGTAGGAGGTACCCTTAACTAAGGCTGATGAGCACCCTATACACCTGATTTCATTCAAATATGAGGAACAGAAGAATTCTTGACTTAATACTACTTTGTTTTTTAATTTCTCAAAAACATTAATACACCTCCATTATATATGTTAATACTTTGTTGTTTCATTCACAACTAAACATGAATTAATAGAATACATTCATCACATCATTATGAATTTTATCCTGTTTATTATTTTATGTTCTCTTTTAAACATGAATATGCATAAAATAATAAACAATACATAATGGAAGTAAATTACCTTGATGGTATTGAACATATAATATTGGTTGATCCATTTAAACATAGTGAATTAACCATGACTTAGGGGCATAATACCTAAGTAATATCTTGATTCGTATCACAGCTCTCCCCTAGTCCAATGTTTTCACTTCTCATCTTGGATGTCGCCTCAAATTGGTGTGATCCACATCTTAGATCATCATCATTAATTGTAAAAATGTAATTATATATAAGAGAGGTGGAATCAGGAAGTGAAAAGTACATATAGATAAATTGATGAATGCACAAACCCATATACATATTAAATTATTGTTTTTGATGCTTTACATCAAGGTAACACATCACACATTGTTTTCCCCCGCATTTTTTCTTTCTAAAGGCGGGAGGCCTTCACCACCATGGTTGGTGATGTCAACTCCTTGATCTAAATGAGATGATGGGATGTTGGTTCCTCCTTCCATGAATTTATCCATGGATCTCATTGCCTAGTCTGAATCACCCTCATATATTTGAGTCATGTTTGTTAAACTCATTCCCAATTCCATCTCAAGGAATACACTGGTTAATTGTATTGACTCTATCTTGACTGGGAAACAACATTTGGTTAGATTAGATGGTATCATTGGGCATGTATGGGAATCTATGGACGTTGGTCTTATTGGGAATCTGTAAAGTCTTCCCCTATTATAGGGAATCACATGTTTAAGGTATATTGATCATAGAACCCAAGGCATCCCATGTTATCCATGAAGTAATTAATATCAAGGTCATATGCATCTATGGAGTTTTACCATATACATCACATGTTTATTGTATGGGGTATATGTTTTGTTCATATGGGGTATAGGTTTAATGTATTATGGGGAAAGTTGGGTCACAAGTTTAACATCTTATGGGGATAGGTGGATCATAGGTTTAACATATTGTAGGGACAGGTAGGTCATTGGTTTAATGTCTTGTGGGAACATGTTGGAAGTTAAGTGTGTCCTGAGGAGGGAATATTTCACACATGGTATTTGTTTACATGTGTTCCCATGGGGGAAGATTTTATATTAGGTATTTGGTTAATTATGTCCCAAGGGGGTGAAATTTCAGACTTGGTATTTAGTTAAGTGTGTCACTAGGGTGGAAGATTTCACACTTGGTATTTGGTTAAGTGTGTCCCTAAGGGGAAATATTTCACACTTGGTATTTCATGGTAATGTTGAGAGTGTTAGGATTACACCTCAATGAGGTATCTCATATTTTTTGGGATTTCAGGATTGAACCTCATGGAGCCATCATAATTACTCTATTTAAGAGTCAAGGATAAAAACCCACATAGTTTGATTCTACAGTTTAAGGTCGCATGAAACAACTGGTCCATGCAGTTTAATGTCTCATTGTAAGGATTATCATTCCCTAGAAGGAGTTTCAACGAGGAATGGTGTGGGGATTACTCATGGAAGCTTCCCAAAGGAGGAACATCATCCCATAGTGAGGAAGGATGGTGTGGGGCTTATGCATGTGGACTGATAAAAGCGGTAGGATCATCCCATGTTTAGGGATAATGTGGAATACCATGATGATCATATATGTGGAATCCCATGATAATCACATGGGGTGAGGCTATGTAAAATCCCACCCCTCTTCATTAGATTGAGTTGAGCTGAAAATGCTAATTTTCTTTAAGTGACATCCCCAAGATACCAACGGCTCGTAATAAATTCCAAGGGATTTAATGTAATTAGACGGAAAATTTTACCTTTGAAAGTAAAACCACACAACCAACATACCATAACTAAAGTAATTCAAAATAACACATGATAATAATGTATAAAACTCAAATTAGAACAAAACAAACCAAAATAAAAATAAATTACCACAATGAAAGACCACTAACATCAGAGAAAACAATGGAAAACAAAACCAAAAATCTAAATGACTCTAGAGACATAACTTCATGATCCAAATCCTCTACATTCCCAAGTCTCACAAATCACCACTAGAGAAGTTTGATGATTTACCTTTACCCGCATCTCAATAAATAATATCTCTAAAAGCACCAACATGTCAAACCAGGGGGTGAGTAATGAAACTCAGTAGGTTTTCCCCAAATGACTTATCAACTCATGCTACTAAGATAAACATGTTAGCACATTTATATAAAACAATTTATATAAGAAAATTTATATAAAACAATTTTTATAAAACAATTTATATAAAAAATTAAAATAGTTTATAGAAAACCCAAGAAATTTCATACCAAGCCAATATTTTCCAACCAATGTAATTTCCAAAGAAAACAATCAAATAATTCCTTAAACCATTTCACATTACTTTTCAGAATACCCATTTCTATGATTTACAACAGACCTACAGATGCATGTTTCTTTGACATTTCCATACTCATGAGTGGTTTCTCATCTTATTAACTTATTCCCCAATGACACATTCCCCTTATTTAAAGTCACATACCTTTGTAACCTAATGGGACACACCCCTTATATAGGGTCATGTTGATCATGAACTCACACAAAACCATGTATTCCAAAACTAATTCAATAAAAAATATATTTTATTGAAACCCTTTCCAATAATCCATTTCATAAATACAAAAAAGCTATATTTTAATATCATCATTTTAAAATCATGAAACCAAAGATCTTTGCACAATCAAATCCACAAATCAACAAGCCATCAGTAAATAATTTTTATACTATGATTTTCATAATAACATCACTATAAATTTAAAAAAAACAAACAATTTGAAATCAATTCTTCATGTTCTAAATATAAGATTCAATAGTGAATCCACATACCTAGAAAATTATAAAGAAAATGAAGAATGACATGATTTCCCAACAAAAACCAGGTTGAATCTTTACAAACCCACATTAGATCTCTTTCTATAACATCAACAAAGGAAAATACTATCATGATTTACATCAACACTTATAGATATATCCACAGTGGACTAGATCTAAGATACTGAGAGAAGGAAGAATGTATATCTAAGGAAAAATAAGTAAAACCGTAAAAAATAGAGATTTACTAAGGTCATTAGGCTTCGAAGAACAAAGAAAAGCCTTTAGATAACTTCTGTATCTAGGGGAAAAGCCTCCAAAGGCTTTGGGAGGATTAAATATAATGTTAGGTTTAAAAATAAAGAAAAAAGAGGCATTTTGAGAGAAAACAAGTGATATCTTAAAAAATGGATTTCACTTTTTTAACTATGAATGATTATATCACACAATTTGTCAAACCATGCACCAAATATGCACTAGACTCTTCCATAAGGAGCACATCGCATGGTTGGATCTCACAGTTATACAAACTGTACGCCAACCATGTTTTCCCCTCAGTCTAATTTTGAAGAGTTAAACCTTGGTGGCTCTATGGTTTGGAAAAATTACACGCATAAACCATGTTCCTACACAAAAGCCCTCGTTTCCTCTTGCATGGTTTCCTGTAGCAGTTTCATAGCTTCTAATAACTATTCTCAAGCCATGAACCTTTAGAAAATTCCCAAAACATTCCAAATGTTCTCTAGACCCTCCCAAACTTCACCCAAACACTTTACATACTTAAAAATCATAAATAAAGTGTTACTTAATTGAAACCAAGGTTGATATGGGATACATTTTAACATCTTGTTTTGAGGGTGTTTTCATGAAGTTTAATGTCTACTAGGATGTTGGGATATACAGGTTTACGACATATAACTCATACATTAGAGAGAATTGTAATTGGGGAGAAAATTACCAAGTGGGAGAATAAGATTTGAAAAAAGGCCTCTCTACTGAGAAAGGTCAGAAGTTTCCCTTGATGATCCCACGTTTGGGGATTACGTGTCTACTACTCATGTAACTATTAGTGGGGAATGTCATAAACACTATTGTGGAGGAATTACAATCAAGGGTTCTAATGTTACGGTGTTTATGCTTAGGATAAAGAGGAATTAGGGTGACTATGTTTAGGATAAAGATGAAATGCAATGGTATAGGTCATTCTTGAAATATAGAAGGTGGAAATGAGGGTCAGTGATACCAGTTGAATAAGAATTTGGGGTTCATATGAATAGTTATAGATGGGTATAGGGTCCTTGTGCACTCAACTTTTCTGAAAGGTTGTTGGCTGAAAGGAGGCACCATAGAGAGGATTGGTGGATGGGATTTTTGATGTTTTAGGTTTTATAAATTTTGAGGGATTCATGAAGGAAAAGGGTCTTATGAAAGATAATATTTCCCAAAGTAGGCTGGCCCTGACTCAGAGTGAATTCCTAGTCCTAGTGGGGTTGGTTTCATAAAGTATAATTATCTCATGAAACCCTAAGAGCTGCAAAGGTATTTCTTCTTATGAAAAATCCATGGAACATCACAAAAAGGCACCTCCACCATGGTTTGTTATTCTCAAAAATTAATGGGAGACAGTTTCTCACAATATGACTACCTTGGGAAATCCACCACCTCTTTGATTCATAAAGGTCTAACTTTTCCGAATTCAGAGATTTGGATAGAATTCCTAAGGTCACGGCCCCCAAAATTCAGATATGGTGAGGTATTTGTAGTCCTAATAAAGGAAGTGGCACCAATTTCATAGAAAATAGAGTTCATTATGAAATATTATGACCTTTACGATAGAAGGGGATTTCATGAATGGATATATGCTCTGTAGAGGTTACCTCCTAAACATCTATTCATCTGGGTGACTTCCATGAAATATATATATGTTTCATGAAGGTTATCACATCAACATCCATGTGGATAGTGAGTATCACGAGCAACCATTGTTTTTGAAGATTTTGAAATTCATGATCATAGACGTTGATGTGGGGTTTTGTGATGTTTGCACCTAGATTTGATTTCAACTTTTTGTTCCTTCCTTGACCACTCCCATGAAACATATATTTCAACATCTATAAATACCCCCCAGAATTGGATCTGATGAGGGTGAGGAGGATCGGATTTTGAGGTGAAGCCACAAAAAATTAGTGATTACCCATATATTTTTAAAAAAATAGGTATGAACCTATTACTATAAATATAGTTGGGGTCTATGAGGGGAAAACAATATTTTCATTAAATATAGGACAATGATATATTTCTAAGAAACTCAAGAATTTTGTAAGTACACTTGTGATTTCAATCCTCACAACTCATTAAAATTACATATTCTACAAATTATACATTCCTGAATAGAATAATGTGAGTTTGTGAACATTCATGAACTCATCCTTTGTGAATTGACCTATTCAAATTGACCTTTACAACTCAGGTTCAAAAAAAATTCAACGACATTAACAATGGATGTTGAAGGTGTAGATGTTGTTGTGACTCGACAAACAGAGATGGATGAGAACAACATGATTAAGGAGAGCTTTCAGAGAGATTCAGGTCCTAATATACCCAATGCACTGCTAATAGAGGATCAATAATAGTACTTGTTGTAAAAGAGGTTTCCATTTTATGGTTTGGGGATGAGGGATAAATGTGTTCATCCCCAATGACAATCGATATGAACCAGCTTATTGGTTCAGGAGTACACCTGGACAGTACCAATGGCACGTGGTTATTTGAGGTCACATCATGAATGACCACACATTTATCACTACTCACACCTTATGGAACTAGGTGAATAATGTTAATAGGTAGGAATATCCATATTAATGGAGGCCAAAATCATCTTCCAGGGTGAGAATCCTCTTGGATGCCGAGTGAAATTTGAAGAACTCGAATGCTATGGTAGGTGACTGGCACTGAAGAGTTAATGGGATTATCAAGTGAAAACCTAAAATGTTTCATAGTTTTACATCATGCTATGAAGATGAAGGGTGTGTAATTTAACATCTTGAGGTAAGGAAATTGAACATGTATTTTAGCATCTTACGATGAGGAAAATGCATAGTACAGTTTTACATTGCATGATTAGGACTTCTTTAGCATAGTTTAGCATCTTGTGTCTAGGACATGTTAACCTACATGAATAAATCTTGTTTGGTTAGGGTAGTGTGATAAAAAACATGAAACACAATGGCTGTCACCTCATATTAGAGCTCGTGAGGAAAAGGGAACTAAAATTTAGCTCTAACGTTTTCCTAAACTGATGGGTTCAATGAAAACAACCATGTTTTTACTGAGGCCCATGGTGGATCCTTCTTGATTTGTAATTTTTTTACACCCTAAGGTTTTCCCATGTCATAAGAGTGACTGGGAGGGTGGGAGTATTACTTTGTATTAGGTTTCCTTTATGATATTTCAACATGATAGACACATGTGCATCCTGCCTGGGGTAGATTAAGGCCATACCAGTCAGACTGATGAGTCACAAATAGTTTAAGGTCCTAATGCTTATACCCACAGTTATAGATAGTTTTAGGTCAAAATTATTGGACCCAGGGGTTGAAAATAGTTTAATGTTATAATTCATGGACCAGGGGCTACATATAATTTATGGTCATAACACTTGGACCAAGGGGCTTAAAATAGTTTAAGGTCATAATACTTGGACCAAGGGTTGTAGATAGTTTATGGCCATAATACTTGGACCATGGGGTTAAAAATAGTTTAAGGTCATGATTATTAGACCAGGGGATGTGGATATTTTAAGGTCGTAACACTTAGACTACGGGATTTCAAATAGTTTAAGGTCGTAATGCATGGACTAGGGGGCATGTTTCAAAGGAGTGTGTGTGGAATATAGGATGGGTATCCCAATGTGAATTGAGGACCAAGGATTCTCAATGCCACACATTATATTTTTGAGATAACTTGCACATATTTTAAGGTTTTGATTCTTGTAATTGAGATCCTAGTTTAAGGTTGTAGATTTTGGACCAAATGTGAAATTATATATTTAAGGATCAGTCATGCATCTCAACCTTGTTTAGACATATTAATCCCTAACTCCTAAACCCACAAGATCCATGTTTGATGAAATAAACAAGGAGTGGTATGGAGTTCCCATTGTTTACTGGGGATAAAACGAGAAGGGTAAAAAGTGATTAACATGGGGAAGTCCTTAAATGTTCCATCCTATTAAGTCACCATACACATGTGCATGAAAAAATAATGCACATGGTGGTGGGATTCCTACCAGAGTAGAGGAAAATGGAAGGGAAGGAAAATCATGGCCTCCAAGGCTCAGATGGTGAAACGTGGATGACCAATGAGTAGGGAACAACTGGTGAATGTGTTGGAAACATAGGTTCCACACCCACACTTGTCTATAATGGGGAGAAAAAATATGGGATCGACCATTGACTATATTCAAAGTATGGGATCTTCCATTTATTACCGGGGATCCTTCAAGGCATGCGCCCAAGATAGTAGGTGAGAAAGTGTGGATAGACACCATTATTGTTAAGGGGATATTTAAATTTAGGTTATGATGAGTATCCAAATTGATTAAAGAACAAAGTGTGAAAATGGAAGTGGGGAATGTCCTAGGGGAAGGTTGAGTGCCCTGGGAACTATCGCAACACGTGCTTGGACATGTTGGATGATCATGTAGATAGGCATGGATCAAGCCCTACCTAGAGGGTAAAGATCCCAAAATGAGTTATTGGTGGGGTTGGGTCCAATATAAAATATCCAAGCATCACCACATATCCTGTGGAAATGGGAATCGATACACATGTAGTTCTTGAACAAGGAATGGTAGAAGACCGATGCTGGACGGGTGATGTCCTCTCTAGAGAGGACCTCAAATCGTCTCATATTTGTCATATGAGTCATCTAATGTTCATCCAATTGGGTAAGACCATATTTTAATGTTGTGTTATGAGGAAATTGATTTTTCTTCATGTCACATTTTTCATGTGAGGCATATCATATTTGTATGGGGTAAGGCTACAATTTAACATTGTGTGTTGAAGACATTGATATTTTCGATCTCGTATTTATCACATGAGGCATCCTAGTTTTGTATGGGGTAAGTATATATTTTAATTCCATGTGATAAATATATTTTTTTCATCTCATACTTATTATATTTGAGATATATTATGTTCATTACATAGGGTATGGATATTGTTTAATGAAGTGTTCTGAGGATTTTGGGTTTTTTCATCCCATATTAGTCATATAAGGCATACCTAATTTATAAAAGGTAAGTATATAGTTTGACATAATGTTCTGAAGATGCTGGGATTTGTAATTTAGGGACATATAGCTCAAATTTAAGTTGATTCTAGTTTAAGGCCCTAGAACTCGGACCAAATGGTGTGGGTGTTCTAAAGTTGATTGTCTAGTGTGAAAGAGTGGTAAAATGATTTGAAAATATTGATAAAGATACCCTTTTCCACAAAAAACATCCAAGAAAATCAGCACCCATGATGACATCATGATTATGAGGTAAGAAAAACCCCCCCGATGAGTTGATGACAGGGGGATGGATCCAAGATATGAGATTTGAGTGTCACTATGAATCCCATGGGAATGAGAATCAAGACATATATAGTTCTGAAACACATCATGGTAGAAGACCAACACTGGTAGAGTGGTGTCCTTTTGAGAAAATGATTCTATGAAAAAGATATGGGGAATTAGTTTATTGAAACACCAAGGATGAAGAAAACTACAAAAATGGGCTAGATTCATATATTTTATGGTCATAATGTTTGGACCTAAAGGGAAGTAGGTACTTTGAGGATGTTCAGGTGGTGTATAAGAGTTACAGCATAATTTAGAGAAGGGAATAATGATTTACAGCCACAAAAAAATTTGATACTAGTTGCACAAAGTTTAGAGTCATGAGTCCTAGACCAGGGAAAGCCCCCCAAAAATATGTTGGTGTTCAGGCTGGGGTCGGGATGTTGGATTCAGACATCAATACATATCCCATAAAGTATGTGAATTAATCCATACATAGTTTCAGAACATGATTTGGTAGGAAAACAACATCCTATGGGTGACATCCTCTCTAGTTAGGACATCAAATTATCTCATATTTATCATATGAGGCATCATATTTTCATCGCATAGGGTAAGGATGTAGTTTAATGTTGTGTGTTGATGGCATTGATTTTTTTCATCTCACATTTTTCTTGCAAGGAATCCCATATTTTTATGGGTTAAGGATACAATTTAATGTCATGTGTTGAGGATGTTGATTTTTTCCATCCCATATTTGTCAAATAAGGCATCCCAGGTTTGTATAGGTTAAGGCTACAATTTAACATTATGTGATGAGGATCTTGTTTTTTTTGTCTCACACTTATTATATGAGGCATTTTATATTCATTACATGGGTTAAGGATATAGTTCAATGTCATGTATTGAGGAATTTGATTTTGGTCATCCTATATTTTTCATATGATGTATCTCAGGTTTATATGGGGTAAGGCTACAATTTAACATCATGTGCTGAGGATGTTGGGATTTATAGTTCAGATTCAAACAACTCAGACTGAGGTTGCTGCTAGTTTCTCATCATACATATCAGATCAAAGGGTATGCTACTAGTTTAAGGTCATTGATCTTGGACCATGATGTGATATAGTTTAAGGTCATAGATCTTTGATCATGAGGCTCACATGAAGTATTTCTTGAGAAAATTGTCATTTGTGAGAGGTGTGATATACTCGCCATCCATGGATATTAAAGAGCAAGCTCTATTGGAATATATATTATGAATGATGTATGGTCCTCCCTATTTTGGTTCCATCTTCAACAAATTTTTTATTGGTATCATCAGTGCTCTAAGAGCTAGTACCATGTCACCTTGAAGGAAGGGATAGAGGTGTAACTTCTTGTTCAATGCTCTCACTACCCTATTCTGGTGCCGCTCTAAGTTGTGTAATGCATGAATCCAATTTTTCATTAGACCTTACAACTATACTAGATAGACTTATGTTATTTTTTAGCTTATTATGGTCATAAGAAACCATTCACAGTGATGGAAACTAAACCTCTATAGGTAAAATTTCCTTTGTTCCGTACAATAGGGATTATAGGGTCACCTAGGTAGAATTTAGAGTTGTTCTATGATATTCTTAGAGGGAATTAGAGGGATCATTGGTCCAACTCTTTTTTTTGTCCCAAAATATTTTATAATATTTTATAAATGGTTTTTAATGCCTTGATCTATCCATTCACCTATGCATGATAGTGGGAAGTATTGTTAGACCAAATGTTGTATTTGGCATAAAATATCTTCAGGTTAGTAGCTCAAAAATTAGTTTTTTTCATGGGAATAGTGTTAGGAACCCCAAACTGATTAATGATGTGAGATTTAATTAATTTTATCATGGATTGGGTTTTAACTTCTTTGATGGGAACTAATTCTACCCACTTTGAGAAAACGTTTGTTGCAGTCAAAATAAACCCTCACTATCAAGTGGTTTCCAGTGGATAGGGACCAACAACATCAAGTCCCCAATATATGAATGGAAAAGAGTGTTTGGTGTTATTGAGAATATCCAATGGTTGGTTTATGAAATTGGATTAGATATGACATGCCTGACACATCTTGTTGAAATCATCGATGTCATGAACAATGGTGGGACAGAAATAACCCAATCTCTAAATTTGCTAGGAGAGGTTAAATCTTTCCTGATGAGCTCCACATAACTCAACATGGTCCTATTTTATGACCTAGGGTATCTCATCTCCTTGGATTCAATATAGTATAATTCCATTGAACCTATTCCTAAAGAGGTATTTCTCAAGTTTAGGGCCACTTTGGAGGGTAAAATGTACTGCACACCAGTGGATTCACTCAAGATCGACCCATACTAGTGGTAGAATTCCATGTTGGAGATACATGATGAATAATGTTTTCCAACTAGGTGTCTCCTTGACCATGGCGTAATTTGAGGGTATTTGCACAGAAGTACCGATAGCCAACTATTATACCTATTTATTATCATTATCTTTAGAAGTGGAAGGGGCGATGAACCACCAATGTGCCACATGAATGACCAGTTTATCTTTATCAAGCTTTACAAGGGATGCGACTAGGCTTTCTAGAGTGTCTAATTGACCATTATATAACCACAAAACATCTTTCACCTTTGACTAGGAAGGGAATTAGGCCATCATTTTATGAGTCTATTCCAGTAGGGGAACAAGATCTTGCATTATGATGATGTAGTCACAATTGATATACTTGATGAACAACTTGGAGTCTCCCTTCACATGTAAATATGGGACATCAATATTGAGGGATAACTTGAGACCAATAATAATATCTTGATACCCTGCGTCATTGTTGGTGTATATTTCTAACAATAAAAACATGTACGACAAGATGACCTATGTAGGAGTGTGGAAGATAATCCCCGGGCATACCCTGTTGAATTTAGGTTTGTTGAGCCTTCTAATGGTTAGACTTTTGGAGGAACCACTAAAATTAATCTACCAACATGATGAAACCTGATCCCCTGAGTGAATGGATTCATCTAGAAAATCGACGTCTAGGGGAAGTTCCTTAGGGGTCGGGTACAAGGACATAAAGTTTACCATTACGTGAACCTTAACAACTTTCTATGGGACAAATATGATGTCAATATATTGGAGTATTACCTCATATTATGCCAATCACCTTGTCTGTATGAGGCAGTTGAGTATGTAACTTAGTAGGTCGACTTGTGATACCAGTTGTATCTCATGGTACCGCAAATAATGTCACAAAATCAACATTATAAATTCCATCATGATAAAACTCTTCTCAATGGGGGAGTATCTAGCCTCCATGTTGAGGAGCATGTAGTTGAGAAAATATAGGATGTTCTCTCACCCATCATTTTTTTTGGGGCTATAATAGAACCAATGGATCATTCTAGGGTGGTCACATAGAGGACAATAGGTTTTTCTAAGACATGTGGTATCAGAATTGGAGGTTGTAGTAGATAATTCTTAATATCCTCAAAGGAAGTTTGGCAGTCCTCATCCCACTGGTAAATGGTTCATTTTTCCATAATCTTTGATAAGGTCTTATGATTTCCATCTATATTTGTAATAAATCAGTGAATATATGATAAGTGTAATTGGAGGTCCCGTAACATCTAGAGGTAGTGTGAAGTTGGCATTTAGTTGATAGACTTAATTTTCTCCAGGTGGATCTAAATCCCTTTATATCTAACATTGACGTGGAGAAATTTTCTAGCATTGACCCTGAATTCACACTTCAAAGGTTTCATCTTCAAGTGGTGGGAGTAGAGAAATATAGACACTCTCTTAATATATTTGATATGGTCTTAGCATTGGTGAGATTTAACCACCAAATCATTCACATAACATTCCACCAGCATCTCGAGGAGCGGTTTAATGATACGGTGCCTAACACACTGGTAAGTGGCTCTAGCATTATTCAAACCAAAAGGCATCACCCAATAGGAAAAGGTTCCCTGGGGTTCCCTAAAGGTAGTATACTCCTCATCCTTGGGGGCCATCTAGATCTAATTGTACCTGGAATATCCATCCATGAAGAAGAGGGATTGGAACCCCGCTATAGCATCAATCAACAATTCTATCACCAGAAGGGGAAAGTAATCCTTCATACAATGAATTTTGAGGTCCTAGAAGAAAATTTAGACTATGGTTTGTCAATTATTCTTCCTCACTGAGACAATATTGGCTATCCACATGGGGTATTGGACATTCCTAATGAAGTTGTTCTTAATAAGAATGTCAAATTTGGACTCGACCATGACACCATGAGAGGGGTGCACCATTCTAGGAGGATGTTTGAACTCGTAGTGAATTCCAAGGAGTCCAAGGCGGTTGATGAAAATATAGGGATAAAGGTCTAGAATATCAATATATCTCCAAGAGAACACATTATGTTGCAACTTCATGACAGACACATACTGTTGTTTATCCTCTGGTGACATTTTTCCAATGATCAATGTCAGCCTCATATCTTCTTCAGTGACAAGGTTTACCAAATTAATATCATCATCAATGGTGGATACACCCTCTTAAAATGTAGGAGTGTCTTAAAGATCCTCTTAATTGTTCTCTTGATGCAAGAGTCTGAGGGAAGAAATAGGTTTCTAGACATTGTAGGCCTAGTGATCATAACCTGATATGTTGGGGGATCGTCTTTCGATTGGGAGATCTTTCTCTATGAAGACTGTAATGAAAAATGATGAAGATAAAATCATATGTGGTTTCCAACAATGAGGTTCACTCTTGATATCAAATTAATTATGATAAGTTGACTTCTATCGAGTTAGCCCTAACTTGTGAATCATATAGGAGTGTTTTAGATTAGTGTCCATGGGGAAAATTTCTTGATACTTTACAGGGGTGGGGTCTTCTAGTATTGGTTGGGCTCATCCTTTTAGGATTATAATTTCACACCTCAATCTTGTAATTTTTTTTTATTTTCATGGATTTGGTTCATTTATATGTGGTTTAGGTTGATTTTTTTTATTATAATTTTTATGTTTTGGAGGTTTCAGATGATTTTTCAGCTTGTGCATTGTTTCGGTGTTAACCATGTGGCATGTTATGATAGATGTAATTTTCAATTAAAATTCTTCATCCATGGGTTGAACATGGCTTGGAATAAACTATGTGAGGTTAATGGAAAACTGTGTGGCTTAAGTGTTAGTGTATGGAACATAGCACACAACCTCCACATGGTTAGAGGAAACTGTGCGATAAGCATATGATAGTTCTATAGTTTAAACAGTTCCATTTTTCATGGTTGGTTCATGGTTTGGGAAACTATGCAGCCAACCTGTTTGGGGTTCCCCTTCTCTCTAGTAGGGTGTGCATGGATGGAGAATAGTTTTTCAAACTGTGCATCCAAACTTTGTGAGTTTCCTAGGTCATTAAAATTGTTAAATTACTCTTTTCCCCTCCACTTTTTAACCTCAATTTGGTATTCTCCTCCCTTTCTCAACCTAGGTGCATCGGGGGGCTCTAGGAAACCCTCCTACCTTACTACCCTTACTCCATTGAAGCTCTTTGAATGTTCATAGGTAATTTTCATTGAGTTTTTGGTTTATTTACTCTTCTCCTCTCCATTTTCGCTTGGTTTATTGGTATTTTCTTGGTGTTTTCTCTATTGAAAAAACTCTAAGGGTCAAGGTTGATGTGTGTTTTGATTTATTTTTATGTTAGGGTGTGTGGATTGTCTCTTGGGCTGTATTCTTCCTTTTCTAAAAGTTTTGTCATATTCACACATTATTGAGGTAGGTGTTTCCATCAATTTTTTTTCTGACACATTTCATTGATGCTTGAACATTCCTTGACTGTTTTCAAAATGTTATAATCTTTCTTGTGATGTGTTAATATAAATTTTCTTTTTAATTTCATGAAGGAAATAGGTGTAAAATGGTTTTCAAAGGGGTTATTTAATCATTCCATTATGTAAACGCACATAACATATTTTCTAAAATTTTAATTGATCTATGAAAGTGAAATTGGGTGCTTTGGGCGGGGTTTAACCTTAGTTATGTTTTGGTATTGTGGTTGGGATATGAAATGGGTATTGTATGTGGAAATTGGTGACTCTTGTGCTTTGATGTTTATGTATGTCTTATTGTTTTTGGTGGTAAAGAAAATGGTTTTTCTTTAAAAATGGATTTTGGGTGATTTTATGGATATTTTATGTGTGAAATTGGATGTTGGGACATATATATGTGCCTAAGGGGTATATAGGAATGGGGAAACAAATGATAATGGTCCTTGAACCTTGCTTTTTCAGAGGTTTCTCCTCACATCCCTCTTTCCTTTTCCTAAAATGATTACTTGATTTCTAAATGATGTATTGGTGTTTCAAGTGGATTTAGACATGACCTTAAATGTGTTCTATAAATCCTGTAACATTTTTAAATTTGAGATATATTTTGGTGAATAATTTTCATAAAGGATCGTTTAGAATTTTGAAATGTGTCTTGGTGAATAACTGGAATGAGGTCCCATTAGGAACTTTTCATGTTGTTTCATGTTTTAATTTGGATTGGAAGTGGTTTTGGATTTAAAATGTAATGTCTCATTTGGAATTGTGCATGTGAAAGTGCTGTTTCATATTGAATTTGTAAATTTTTGGAAAATGGTGCTGTAAATATATTGAAATTGGAAATGTTAAAGTCCTGGTTGAAACTTTGTGTCAGCTCTAAAAATTTGTTTTTGATGTGATTTGTTGTGAAGGCCTGATTGGTACCTTTTGATGTTTTGGAAATTGGTTTTTGAAAACATGTGATGTATGGGCCCAATTGGAATCTTGGAAAGTTTAAAAAATAAATTGAAAGCTTGGGTAACATGAAGGACCAGTTGTTATATTAAAATGTTTGGGAAAGTGGTTTTTGAAACTCAAATGATGTGATTGCATGATTGGAACTTGTGAATGGCTTGTTGTGATATGGGAACTTCTATGGAGGATTCCTCAAGGAGAGGGGCATCACATAGGTGGTATTATTGTTTGGTCTAGGAAAGCACGGTGGCAGTGGGATCAGTTGATCCATGCATGTGAGGACCTTCCCACTCACCATGTACTATTATCATGGGATTTCTAAGCATCATCAAGAGGGTCGAGTGATAATTTATTTTTGAACCCGATTATATGTGTTATACCCGTTGTATTCTCTAAGAGGCTAGGTTGGATGTTCTACTAGATTACATTGTATAGAGTGGGTTGTTGTTTATTGATTGTGGAGATACACCATACATCGACATGTGCGTCTGAACTGAGTATGTTGAGGGATTTCCTCTAAGGATTTTTAATAAATGACCATGATATACTATATGTATGCTCTATTTATTTTTATTACATATGTATATTAGCCCTACTAGTTTATTTCAACTTTTTTGCTTTCCTTTACTTTTTGTATAGCCCCCTTTTGGTCACTTGGTATGAATTTTTTATTTGGGCTTGGGTTTTGAACTAGGTTGTGGAAAGTGAAACTGTTTTCGAAAATGAGAGCTATGTGTGTTGTTTTGAAAAGGTAATTTGTGGAATGTTGTGTTTGGTTGCTTAAAATGATTAAAATACTATTTTCTATATCTATTTTAAACTAGATTTTTTGAACGATTTCAGGAATGAAAAGTCATGTATTCTATAGTGATTTCCTATTGATTTGTTTAATCTCACACCTTAATTGTTCCACTCGACATCGGTAGACCTGAGGTGTTTTACAGGTTCTTGTTTTTTGTTCATGTGCTTGAATTTTGAGTAGATTGGTCTTGTATTAGGTGGTGACCAAGAGGTCACGTGGAGATCATCTCATTATGGTCCAGATTTAGTTTCATATTCAGTTTGGTTATGTTCATCAGTTGTTGTATTAGGATTGATTTGTGTATTTATTGATGTTCAGTTGATGTTTTTTTCTTTGGTTTAAGTTTTTGTTTTTTGATCCTGGTTGTTTATTGGTCTAAATCATTCCCATTGTCTTATTTTTATTATCAAAACTAGTTTCTAGTCCATGAGGATCAGGAACGCCCTTTGGGCCTTGTTTCGGGTCGAGTTGGCTTTTGGGTTGGTTGGAATCCCTATTTGGTTTATGAAAAAATGTTATCAGAGAAAACCTTTTTTATTTATGATGTCATGTAGTTTGGTTATTAGGACTATTGGGACTTGAGAGGTAGGTATGGGAAGAACATCACATACCCTTTCTTGTTATGATTCTTGAGTTTCTTGGGGTAGTCTGAGATTTGATTCTTTGTTTTTTTTGGTTCATGTGGATAGGGGATGACAATAGAAGTGAGATAGTATGGTGTGGTGGTCCCACATGGAGTAGTGACCCATATGAAGCCCAAACACATAGCTCAATATATTCCTTGTGGTTGGTTCTTTCTTGGGACATAGCCCACTAACCATGTCATCGGTTGATGCATGGATACTAGTTCCCTATTCTGGATGTTTTTGTTTGAGTTGTGTATTTATTTTTACTTCATTGGTGTGAGTGGAATTTTAAAGTGAAAATGGTTTTTAGAGAAGTAGTTTAAAAGGGGGGGTTAAAGGAAAGATAGTTTTTTGAGAAATGATTTTTGATAGAAAAATTCTTTCAGATTAGATTATTCTCTGAAAGTGGTAATTTGAGTTTGAAAATTTGATTTTAAAATTTGTTTTTGATATTCAGAAAGAGGCCTTGGAAGAAGGTGGGTTTTAAATTAGAATGTAAGTGGGGGTTTTTCAAAAGGGGTTCTTGGTTTTTTCTGCAATGTTTGGCTTATGAGGCTATTTTTTATTGAAGTGTTCTTTTTGATGAGTTTCAGGTTGATGTTGATTCTGGTTTTATGTTCCTTTTGTTGCTTAAAATATGATTTACAGAAAGTTCCCCAATGTTTATAGTGGGTCTCATCCTGTTTATAGTTCCTCTCAATTATTTCATGTCTTTCGTGATGGTTGAGATTTGTTAGAGGTCATGGAATGGCTTTAGGAATTTGAGAGTGTCTTTAGGTTGTTGGGAACTCCCTAAGTTGTAAAATTCCATACTGTTCTGGGTTTGTTTGTTGTTATATCTTTGGATTAGTGGAAGATGATAATATCAACATCATTGAAAGTTGGTATATCTTGGGAAGTGTTTAAACTAATTTCTCATGATGATTCATACTACATGAGGTGAAGATAAAGAAATTTTTGGAGCAATTGGATGTTCAGAAAGGCCAGCATACATTGAAATATTATGTTGACCACTTCAAAGAGCTAGTTTCTATTTCTCCATAGGTAGCATTGCAAGATCAGTTGAAATATCCTCTTTTTCTTGGGGTCTTTTTTCTGAGAACAAGGAGTGATCCCTTCCATCTAAGGTTCTTTTATTTAAGCAGTTGGTGGATGAGGCATTCTTAGCTGAGTTGGTTCCCAAAGTGTATTTGGTGGTAGTTCACACCCATGAAGGTTCTTCATCCGGTGAGAGGTTTGTGCGAGAGGAACCTATTTTTGAAAATCCTCTTTCATCGGTTTCATCTTCTCATTCATTATATCATTCACTTCTGCACGTTTAGTGTGGTTAGTTTAGGAACTCGAATCCACCTTGTCGTAATATTTCGAAGGCAGGTCATCATTGTGTGATTTAGGTCATCTGGATAAGTTTTTTAATAAGTTTTTTCTATGAAATAATCCTTTATTGGAGGGCATTATCTCTTGACTATGGGGTAGAATATTCTTCAAGACATAAAGGCTCCAACCGTAGGCCCCAAAGTGAATCTTTTCATACAGTTAGGAAATCACTGGGGGCACAGAAAATATTGGCTCAATTTTTTCTCTCCAATATAAAGGATATGGTTTAAGTTTCTTTTTATAGTTCTCCTTGATTTCTTAAGTTCTCTGTTGTCGCAAGAGTCTTTGTGATTTTTTATTTTGTGATTGGAATAGTTTTTCTTCTATAATGTGAGTCTTTGATTAGTTGTTCTCTCTCATGTGTGCGTATCCTTTTTGGTGGATGGGTTATGGTTTCTGGTAGTTTTTGTTTGGGAGATTCTTGGATCACATGGAAATGATAAATTATGGTTTTTTTCATTAATTGGGTGGAATATCTTCCATGAGTTCCCCTTTTGGCATGGGAGTTTTTTAGTTTGTGTTTAGAGTTCCTGTGTTGGTTTCCCCATTGTGGAATTGCTGAGAATTATTGGTTTTAGTGGTGGTGTTGTTTAGCTTATGTGGATAATTTTGGGTGAGTTTATGTTGTGTGTGTGGGGCAGGGGGTCCTACGTTGGTCGATTTGATAATGGTTTTATTGAGAGTTTTAATGTAGGTCATGTTAGTCGAGTTCTTGTGAGGGTGAACCATCCTCCTTTTTAAGATTCATATCATTATGGTCTCTCTTAGAGTTGATTGGGTGTTACTTTTGGAGTGACAGGTGTTGGAACCAGGTGCGCAGTGGAAGCCCCAAGCAAGTGGGGTTTTAAAAATTTTCCCCTGATGATCGACGTAAACTTTTCGATGTCATTGAAGAGCAACACAGTCATATCTGAGGATCTCGCATTATGGTTTTTAAGCACAATAATTAAACTGTACAATACCTGGTTTAATTCTAGAGTCATGCACGATGTTTGTTCATCATTGGTATTCTCTGATCGAAGGATCTGAAGTCGAATTCCTCTAGATCGTCCACACGCGCTTCATGAAATCTGCCGGAATTCCATTCGTCGTAATCTGGGTGCTAGCATGGAATTTCGGCGACGCCTTCAATGCTCCAACGATCACTACATCACTTCACTAGCGATGCCCGAGACAGAGCTCCATCCGAGCTCCTCGGATCCAGAGCCTCTCTGTCTAGATTATTGTAGAGAATAGAAGAGAGAGAATCACCTTGAATAGTGTTTGGTAAAAGCCCCTCCTCTTCTATTTATAGTTCTCAATTGAAATACTCGGTATCGCCTTACCGGCCCTGAATACTTAACGCATTATAAATTACATTTATGACTACTAAACTGAGTCATAATTATTATTATCATTTACTTGTCATATATTAAAATATATTACGTGATAATAATTGAGTCATTAACTCGACTCGTCATCGCTCCCATATATATTAATTGAACCTAGAATAATTTAATGTTCATCAATTTATATTTATCATGTATTTACTTAAACTTATAAATACATTTAATAAATAAATTCAATACTCATTATTATAAACTCGAATAATAAGAATTTATTTATTGCATTGGTGATCATTTAACTTTGGACAAATCCCAGACTCCTATGGCGGGGCCCACTATGTCCAAAACTCATATTCAACTAAATATGAAAGATTCTTGAATACGATATTGTGTGTGACCCTCAAGGCCCTTATCTCGACAGTAGTGAATAATATTCACATACCAAGATCAGGATCTAGTAACCCATCATGGCCCCTGAAGAGATAAGGATTGTCAAAACAGCGAAAACCAACCTACGAACATGCACTCTATAATATAATCTCTTGGTCTATAATATCTCATAAACCAGGACACACTCACGTGCCATCACCCTTTTTATTGCTTTATTGTTTTTTGATTTAACTGGATGAATTTACCCTTGACTGCCATGGCCATGGTCTTATAAAGGCAATTCCATCCATGTCAACATGGCTTGAGATATATTACTTCCATAACCTGGAAGCGAAAAATCGTTTCTTGAACATTCAACCAATGCCATGCCACCAACGACGCACCTGACACAAACTACCTCGCCACATCTTCATTGCCATGGTTTTTGTCTTGCATCAAAGTACGCAATCAATTGACATGAATTGGTAATGATATCAAGTAAGGAGACCATCACACATGATTGTAGATAATAACATCCAATGACACCTGAAATATGTGGTGTTCCTATCGGTGGTTCAGTCCTCATGATCTTACTACTAGAGATCACCAAGTGAGAACATCATGAGAAGAAGTCTCAATGCTTATGAGCCCTGGTACATGATAGTCAAACATCTACTGTGTCCAAACAATAAGATGTATATAGACTATAGAACATATATTTAAGATTAAAGTCATAGTATCTAGAGGTTCTCATTATAGACTGAGAACTGCTATAACCTTTCGATATGACAATTAATCTTTAGACATTACCATTTCAATAGAGGATGTAGAATATTCTACACTATATTGGTAAGATGGCATCATGCATAGCTTACTTTATACACGATATGGTAATCAAAAACACTAAATATTTGGGTCTAGGGTTGTAACACCCCATGGTTTTGAAAATAAATATAGAATTCAATTTTATAATCTATCCTCTTCTATGTTTTGAATTTCAAGAAATGGTCATCTAGAGTTGTGTTCAGTAAGTCATTTGGAGTCTGATAGAACAAACTTGGTTTTTGGTGAATAGTAACATACCCTTATGAATATTAATATGAATAGTAATATGAATAGTAATATGACCTCATTAATAGTAAATATTATTATTATTTTATTTTCTTAAGGAAATTGGATAATGGGATCTTAATTATTTTTCCAATGTCACATAAAACTAATTGCACTTCAGGATTGTTATTTTTCAAATTAACAGTGACCTTATTTAAAAATTAAAATAATAATATTTAAAATATTATTTTTGAAAAATGGATTTCACTTTTTAATTCTACACGTCGAAAAATATTAGCGGTGAATTTTTGGGATTTTTCTAAAATACTTGAATTTTTTGTGAATAGTGAAAAATACAGTTTCGCGTATTCAGTAGTTTAATGACATCATAATGAAATAATAATTAAAATAAAAGGCTGATCGACTTTTGTACAGTAACATATTTCATGAGGTTTTCTAAGTGGCTAAAACCATGGGCAAATACCACGGGAAATCCCATGGTTTGGCAAAAACCACTAATTAGGTGTCCCTTTGAAATTATTAAAAAATTACTTCTCTTTTTCTATAAATACCTATTCATACATTCGTTTTCCTTCCTTCCAAATCCCTCATCCTAGAAGCTCTGGTTGTTTTACCTCTATAGGATTCCTCCCAAGGCGTCCCTATGCCTCTAAGGTCCCATCCTTCAAAGATCTAGAGTTATTCTACAAGGTAAGGGAGTCCTTCATTCTCTTCTTTAAGTCGACACTTCTTTTATGTTATCTATTTAAAATTCCTCTATCATATGTTGAGCTTTGATATTATTCATTCATATTACTGTCCTTTGGATTTCAATATGATGATATACCCTTTTTTTCTCATAATTTTATTTTATGAAATTTTAAGTGACGTCATTAGGCTGCCGAATTTTTATAAGGGATCTTTCAACTTTTCTTTTATTTTCAAGTTCATCTATTTTATTTTTCTCTCCTCACCTCCTCTGTCCAAATGATCATGATAACTCCAGTAACATCTATATACTGGATTTATATCATTTTAATGGCAGAATAATCATAAATATTCTTACTCCCTACCTTTTATTTTTATAAATGAAGTCGACGTCCATGAGGTTCTGATTTATAACCTTTGAGGATGACGAAGTTTCGTTCTTCATTTTATTCTTAATTACTATCCATGAAACCATATTAATGGTTGAAACAGACTATAATATATTTATTATATCATAATTAATATTTAGGAACCATAATACGTACATATAATTAATTTATATGACAAAACGAGTTCATAATAATCCAAATACCGCCAAATAATCGAAGTGGTTCTCATCTAATGATTCATTCTCATTCGATATAAAAAAATTATAGAAATGACCATTTCCAATTATTTATGTTCATAAATAATATATAATTCCAATCCTATAGATTTATAACCATTATACATGAACTTCATTACTTAAAAACAAGTGAACCGAATATAAAAATAAAGGAAACGGACACTCCAGAACGATGAAATTCAATACAATAACTTATCAATAAATACATAAATGAACTAACCAGAATTAAGGTAAACTAAATACATGTCTAATAGGTTATGAAATAAGTTATTAACAAGTATAATTTCATATTCCAGGAGCTTAAGTACATGAGAGGAACATATTTGGAGTTAAGGTAAGGGTTTTTCACCCGAACTTCCATTTTCATTCGGGTTACTTTTATTGTCTAAATTACTCGACGGAATTCTTATGTATTGTTATGTAAACCTCATAAATTATGTGTGAGTATTATATATATGTAAACCAACCAGAATCCTCCCTTATTCTATGGATAGTTACACGTTTTAAAATGAACTTTCAAAATTGTTTCCATAATAGAAGCCTGATTCAAGGTAATTAATCCGATTCATATCTATTTACAAGGTCACTCTATAATCTGTTTTTGGAAACCATTATCTTTCTAAAAATACACAATTTATTATGAAAATAATATCTTACTTCACTTCTAGTTTTATTCAATGATTTTCCAAAAGATCTATTCTTTTCAAAGTAAAAGAGTATTTATCTCAAAATTGTTTATGATTTTATAAGAGTATTTTCATTCATTACTCTTGTTGATTCCATGGTATTATTGGGTTTAATCATTTATGAAGTCATATACCATATTTTATTTAATGTTTTATGACTAACTTTACTTTGTATGATCTATCCTAAAACCATTAATCATATTATTTCGAATGGTTAGTGTTTATGTTCAATAATTGGTGAAAGTTAGTTACATTTCATATGATAGTTTCAATATGAATGTATATGTTGTTTATGTTGATCCCTAATCTTATGAGGAATGCATTGGAATTATTATGTGATGGGTGGGTCTCACTATAGATCCTCGATGCATCGGCAGGTCTCATGATAAAAACTATGGTCTTGGCATGGGGCCTTGACAATATGATTATTTTATGGTCCTAACACGAGGCTTGGACGGTATGGTTATGATGTCCGGCATATGCACTTCCCTCATTATGATGCTATTATTTTATGTTCATTTGGTTATTCGACTATTGTAATACCCATGATTATTTTTTATTTTGTAATTATTTATTCAGCTCATATTTCATCCATAATGTGTTCAAGTTCATTATTAAAGGAATGTGTTTTCAATTATTCACCATGCCTATTGTTTATATTAACTTCCGTTGTATTTCTTACTCTTACTAAGTGTTTGAGCTCACCCCTTTCTTATGTTTCATTTTCTGAGGACATGAAGAAGTAATTTATGAATGAATTTCAAGCTTAATCTAGGAAACATGATGACTCTAGTGGAATAAATTAGTGTTGTTTTTCCTTTCCATATGTAATGTTGAACTTATGTATGAATCTTTTTCCAATAATACTAAACTAATCTGTACTTTGGGATTTGTATTCCATGTATGTATGCCATCGTAATCAAATAAGGCACCGAATTCGGGAAACTAGGGTTGGTTCCTTACAGTTGGTATCAGATGAAGTTTAGTAGAATACTTGGAAACTAAATTTAGAAAATGTAGAATTAGGGAAGAGTCCCTAAGTTAGTCTTTTAGGATAAATATACAAGAACATCCTGGTATTTTGTTAAGGAATAGATTATGTGGATTATTCAAGCAATACATCCCTATCTGGATACGAGCATGTAGAGGCGGCTCTGGAACAGATGTATCTAGGGGTAAAACCCGAGAGCACCGCTTTGAGATAGACCTGAACGGGAACTGATGCATGAAAACGGGCATTGTTGCACTCTTGGTTACGACACTCTTTGGGGATAAGCATAGGATAATTCACAGTTTCTTTACAAGACATTATGAAGGATTTTAATGTAAATATTCCTCAAAGAAACCATTTTTGTGAATATGGGATTAGCCATGTGTAGGATCTCAATTTTTCGGAGTATTTTTTAGTTAAGATTATACATTATGATTTATAACCTAATATAGTGTATACCATTGTCTAGATATGGTGCCTAGTGGATGGAATGGAAATCACAAGAATGCACGTGTCCCCTGTAGGGATTTTCCTCTGACGCAAGATAATGATGATGGCTCTGGTGCTGTGACCGGTGCTGAGAAACTCATAACTATACTGGGAAAACTTACTCAGGTTATGAATAATAACCTTACCCGTATGGAGCATCTAGATCCACCACATAGAGGAGCCATGCTAGATCGCTTTATGCGACAACAACCTCCATCATTCAACGGGAATACAAAACTATTTATAGCAGAGTAGTGCATATGTTCACTTGAGAAGATATTCCTCACTTTTGGATGTAATGAAAGAGAGAAGGTTTTCTTTGTAGTATATCATCTATCATGAGATGTAGATCAGTGGTGGTCCTTAATCCAAAACACAAAGGAGGAGGAATAGATAGAAGATATGGAATGGAGGGATTTTAAATAAATCTTATTAGAAAAATATTTCCCTCATGAGCAGCAAGAAGATATGGAGAGACAATTCTTGAATCTGAGGCAGAAGGAAGATGATAATGTTGCAAGGTAAGAAGCTAACTTCACAAGATTATCAAGACATGTTGTAGACTACATACGAAATCCAGGGAGAAAAATTGAGCGATTCATTGATGGCTTAAATCCATTCCTCCGGTGGGCACTGGTCTCCCAAATTTTTTCATCATATGAGGATATAGTTTCATGTTCCATCAAGACAGAAAAATAATTCTCAAAGTCTTATGACTTTAAGGGAAAGCAAGAAAAGAAGAGGGTTGCTGAAAACCCTGGGAAAAGAAATAAAGAAACGGGGAAGAAGGGAAGAGTTGAATTTATACCATGTGACAATTATGGAAAGAAACACCCTGGTGAATGCTAAAAAGGAAAAGGAGTATGCTACAAATGTGGTCAGAAAGGCCATCTTAATGGTGATTGCAAAGGGAAGAAAAAAACCAATTATGTTTAGTGCTATAGTTGTTAGGAGATCAATGCTATAACAATAAAGAACAAGTATCCCCTACCTCGCATTAATTATTTATTTGAACAAATGCATGGAGTTCAATACTTTTCAAAGATTGACCTTCGATCTGGATATCATCATATGAGTGTGAAGAAGGAATAAATTCCAAAAACAGTGTTTTGAACCAGGTACGGGCATTATGAGTTTACAGTAATGCCTTTTTGATTGACTAATGCACCCTCTGTCTTCATGGATCTAATGAACATAGTTTTCAAGGAATATATCGATGATTTTTTAGTGGTATTTATTGATGATATCTTAGTATACTCCAAAAGTTGGGAAGATCATGAAAATCACTTGCGCATTATCCTAAAGACTCCTAGAAGACATGAATTATATGGGAATTTTAGCTAGTGTGAATTCTGGCTTCAAGAGATTTATTTTTTTTGTCATATTATCTCTAAGGATGGAATCCTAGTTGATACTACAAAGAGAAATGCAATCCAAGATTGGCCCACGCCAAAAAAACATAACTCAGGTACGCTGTTTTATTAGCTTAATAGGTTATTATCGTCGTTTCGTATAGAATTTTTCCAAACTGGCTAACCCGCTAACGAAGCTCACATGTAAAGGGGTTAAATTTGTTTAGACAAAATATTGTGAAGAATTTTTCAAATAACTAAAGATAATATTATTCAATGCTTCTATATTGACTCTACCATCGGGGAATGATGGGTTTTTTATTTATAGTGATGCTTCAAATAAAGTTCTTGGTTGTGTCCTTATCCAAAATGATCAGGTTATTACTTATGCATCATGACAGCTAAAAATTCATTAGAAAAACTATCCTACTCATGATCTTGAGGTAGCTTCTGTAATATTTGCTTCAAAGATATGGAGACATTATCTCTATGGTGAAAAATGTGAGATTTATACTAATCACAAGAGTTTGAATTATATTTTATCACAGAAATAACTCAACATGGGGAAAAGGATATGGATTGAACTACTCAAGGATTATGATTGCACGATACAATACCACCCATGGAAGGCAAATAATGTGGAAGATGATTTGAGAAAAAAGGATCATGGAGTTTTGAACAAGATGAGAGTTTAAAGGGATCCTATTTTTAAGGATCTAGTAAATATGGATATGGGAATAACCATGGAATGTGAAACATCAATGATTTTTTAAATGGTTTCCAAACCATCATTAATAGAAAGGGTAAAAAGTTCTCAAGCTGATGATAAGGAGTTTCAAAATAAGATTACAGTTGTGAATGATGGGAGATTGAGTGACTTCGTATATGAAGATGGAATTTTGAAATTTGGGAAGAGACTTTGTGTTCCCGATATACCTAATCTAAAAAGGGAATTGTTGGATGATTCCCATAGTTCCAATTTCTCTATACACCTTGGTAGCACTAAGATGTATAGAGATTTGAAGGAACATTTTTGGTGGGACAACATGAAGTGGGATATTGCTGATTTTGTGTCACGATGTATGGTTTTTAAACAAGTGAAAGCTTGAAGGCTACATCCTGGAAGAGTATTGCAACCTCTTCCCATACCTGAGTGGAAATGGGATAATATCATGATGGACTTTGTCATGGGACTACCAAAGACTCCTAGAAGTAACGATGAAATATGGGTCACTGTTGATCGTCTTACCAAGTCAGCACATTTTCTTGCTATAAGAGAATATCTACCACTTGAATGTCTAGCAAGACTATATATTAATGAAGTTGTGAGACTTCATGGAATACCCCTATTTATTGTTTCTGATTGTGATCCACGTTTTACATAAAGATTCTAGAAAAGTCTTAAGAAGGCCCTAGATACCGATCTTCGGTTGAGCACTGCCTACCACCCACAAACCGACTGACAATCAGAACGGACTATTCAAACATTGGAAGACATATCGAGGTATTGTTCACTTGATTTTCAAGCCATGTGGGATCAGTATTTACCTCACGTAGAATTTTCCTATAACAATAGTTTCCATTCAAGTATACAGATGACACCCTATGAAGCATTATATGGGGGCTATATCATACACCAACTTGTTGGGATGATGTTGGTGAAAGAAAGATCGTGGGCCCAGAACATGTTGAAGAAACAATGGAGAAGGTGAAGATTATCCAAAACCATATCAAAAATTTCAAAGTAGGTAAAACATCTATGCTGATAATTGATGGAAGGATTTGGAATTTCAAGAAGGTTATCGTGTTTTATTAAAGGTATCTCCATGGAAGGGTATTATAAGATTCGTTAAGAAGGGAAAATTATGTCCCAGGTACATAGGACCTTTTGAAATTTTGGACCAAATTGGAGCCATAGCTTACCGTTTGGAAATGCCGCCAAGTCTCTCCAAGGTTCACAATGTGTTCCACGTGTTAATGTTAAGATAGTACATACCAGACCCAACACATGTACTCACTTATGAAGAAGTGTAACTTGATCCGGATCTATCTTACTGTGAAGATCCTATCAAGATTCTTGTTACTAGAGAACAAGTATTGAGAAATCAGACGACTCGACTGGTAAAGGTTCTATGGAGGAACCATAAGATAGAGAAAGCAACATGGGAGCCTGAGGAGCTTATGTTAAATACATACCCAAATCTTTTTAGGTAATATTATGTGAATTTATAGGATGAAATTTTTGTAAGTAGGGGAGAATTTAACACCCCAAGGTTTTGAAAATAAATATAGAATGCAATTTTATAATCTATCCTCTTCTATGTTTTGAATTTCAAGAAATGGTCATCTAGAGTTGTGTTCAGTAAGTCATTTGGAGACTGATAGAACAAACTTTATTTTTGGTGAATTTTAGCATACCCTTATGAATATTAATATGAATAGTAATATGACCTCATGAATATTAAATAATAATATTATTTTATTTTCTTAAGGCAATAGGATAATGGGATCTTAATTAATTTTCCAATGTCACATAAAACTAATTGCACTTCAAGATTGTTATTTTTAGAATTAACTGTGACCTTATTTAAAAATTAAATTAATAATATTTAGGAAATTTTTTTTGAAAAATGTATTTCACTATTGAATTATACACGTCCAAAAATAGTATGGGTTAATTTTTGGGATTTTTCTAAATTACTTGAATTTTTCCTGAATAGTGAAAAATACAGTTTCGCGTATTCAGTAGTTTAATGAAATCATAATGACATAATAATTAAAATAAAAGGCTTTATGACTTGTTTATAGTAAAATATGTCATGATGTGTTCCAAGTGGCTAAAACCATGGGAAAATACCATGGGAAAGCCCATGGTTTGGCAAAAACCACTAATGAGGTGTCCCTTTGAAATTATTAAACAATTACCTCTCTTTTTCTATAAATACCCACTCATCCATTAATTTTCATCCATTCTAAATCCCTCATCATCGTAGCTCTGGTGATTTTACCTCTCTAGGAGTCCTCCCAAGGCGTCCCTAAGCCCCCAAGGTCCCATCCCTCAAAGATCTAGAGTTATTCTATAAGGTAAGGGAGTCCTTCATTCTCTTCTTTAAGTCGACACTTCTTTTATGTTATCTATTTGAAATTACTTTATCATATGTTGAGGTTTGATTTTATTCATTATTTTTACTTTCCTTTTGATTTCAATATGATGAGATACCCATTTTTTCTATCATTTTATTTTATGAAATTTTAAGTGACGCTGTTAGGCTGCCGAATTTTCATAAGGGATCTTTCAATTTTTCTTTTATTTTCAAGTTCATCTATTTTATTTTTCTCTCCTCACCTCCTCTGTCCAAATGATAATAATAACTACAGTAACATCTATATACTGGATTTATATCATTTTAATGTAATAACAATCATAACAATTCTTACTCCCTCCCTTTTATTTTTAAAAACGAAATCGACGTCCATGAGGTTCTGATTTATAACCTTCGAGGACGACGCAGTTTCGTTCTTCATTTTATTTTTTCATTACCGGTCATGAAACCATATTCATGGTTAAACCAGAATATAATATATTTATTATAACATAATTAATATTCAGGAACCATAATATTTACATATAATTAATTTATATGATAAAACTAGTTCATAATAATCCAAATACCGCCAAATAATCGAAGTGGTTCTCATCTAATGATTAATTCTTATTCAATATAAAAAAATGATATAAATGAGCATTTACAATTATTTATGTTCATGAATAATATAAAATTCCAATCCTGGAGATTTATAACCATTATGCATGAACTTCATTACTTAAAAACAAGTAAAATAAATATGAAAATAAAGGAAACGAACACTCCAAAACGATGAAATTCAATACAATAAATTATCAATAAAGACATAAATTAACTAACCAGAATTATGGTAAACTAAATAAATGTCTAATAGGTTCTTAAATAAGTTACTAACAATTATAATTTCATATTCCAGGAGCTCAAGTACACGAGAGGAACATGTTTGGAGTTAAGGTAAAGGTTTTTCACCCGAACTTCCATTTTCATTCGGGTTACTTTTATTGTCTAAATTACTCTATGAAATTCTTATGTATTGTTATGTACTGATCATAAATTATGTGTGTGTATTCTATAAATGTAAACCAACCATAATCCTCCCTTATTCTATGTATAGTTACATGTTTTAAAAGGAACATTAAAAATTGTTTCCAAAATAGAATCATGATTCAAGGGAATTTCTCCAATTCATATCTATTTATAAGGGCACTCTATAATCTTTTTTTGGAAAAAAATAACTTTCTAAAAATACACATTTTATTATGAAAATACTATATTACTTAACTTCTAGTTTTATACAATGATTTTCCAAAAGAACTCTTTTTTTCAAAATAAAGTAGTATTTATGTCAAAATTACTTAATCATTTTATAAGAGTATTTTCGTTCAATACTCTTGTTGATTCCATGGTATTATTGGGATTAATCATTTATGAAGTCATATACCATATTTTATTTAATGTTTTATGACTAATTTTATTGTGGATGATCTATCCTAAAACCATTCATCATATTATTCTGAATGGTTAGTGTTTATGTTCAATAATTGGTGAAAGTTAGTTACATTTCATATGATAGTTTCAATATGAATGTATATGTTGTTTATGTTGATCCCCGCTCATATGAGGAATGCATTGGACTTATTATGTGACATGTGGGGCCTGTTATATCCCCTTTATGCATCGGTAGGTCTCATGAGGCAAACTATGGTCATGGCACGAGGCCTTGACAAAATGATTATTTTATGGTTCTAGCACGAGGCTTGGACAGTATGGTTAGGATGTCCGACATATGCACATCCCTCATTATGATTCTAGTTATTTCACTATTATAATACCCATGATTATATTTTATTTTGTAATTATTTATTCAGCTCATATTTCTTCCATAATGTGTTCAAGTTAATTATTAAAGGCATGTGTTTTCAATTATTCACCATGTCTATTGCTTATATTAAATTCCACTATATTGACTACTCTTACTGAGAGTTTAAGCTCACCCCTTTATTATGTTTTGTTTTCTCAGGACATGAAAAGTAATTTATGAATGACTTTCAAGCATAATCTAGGAGACGTGATGACTCTGGTGGAATAAATTTGTGTTGTTTTTCTTATACATATGTAATGTTGAACTTATGTATGTATCTTGTTTCCAACAATACAAAACTACGTGGTACTTTGGGATTCATATTCCTTGTATGTATGCCAACGTAATCAAATAAGGCACCGACTTTGGGAAACTAGGGTTGGGTCCTTACAAGGGCACCCACTATTTCAACAACAGGTCACCCCAAGGTTTGTTGTTCCATTTGTCTCTATTCGGGTATTGAATTGAGCTTTGATCCTCATGTGGTTGGGTGAATTTATAGGGGAAGAAATTGTTTTTGGAGGGGTGAATTGTCACACCATGATCTATGAATTTCTTTTATTTTATTCTTTTCGTAGATTTGGTTCTTTTGAATGAGGTTCAGGTTGAGTTCCCAGTTTTGGATTTTTTTGTTTTGGAGGTTTCAAGTGGGGTTTTAACATGTGCATGGTTTGGGTGTTAATCGTGTGTCCAATTAATAAAGAGGATATTTTTAGTTCAAATTCTTCTTGCACAGTTTGACTTGCACAATTTGAGCATGTCTTGGAACAAATTGTGTGAGGTCAAGGGAAAACTAGTGGCTTGAGGTTTGGTGTATGGGGAATGGAACATACCTTGTTCATAGTTAGAGGAAACCATTCATTAAGTGTTCAAGGGGATATGTAGTTTGGGTAGTGGCATTTTACCTGGTTGGCGCACGGTTTTGGAAACCATGCGGCCAGCCAGTGTAAGGTTCCCCTTCTCTCCAGTAGGGTGCGCACGTTTGGTGCACAATTTTCAAACCATGTGACCAAACTGTGCGAGTTTATCAGATCATTAAAAGTTTGAAATTCCTCTTTTTCCCCTCCACTATTTTAACCCCAATTCTATTTCTCCTCCCTTTATCAACCAAGGCACACTAGGGGGCTCCAGGAAATCCTCCTCCCTTGCTCCCCTTCATTCATTGAAGCACTTTGAAGGTTCGTAGGTAATTTTCTTTGATTTTTTGTTGATTTTCTCTCATCCTCTTCCTTCTCTATTGGTTTCTTGGTATTTTCTTGGTGGTTTATCTCTTAAAAAACCCCTAAGGGTTAGGTTTGATGTGTGAATTGATTTATTTTGATGTTAGGATGCACATATTGTCTCTTGGGGTGTATTCATTCTTCTCCTAACCTTTCATCACATTCTAATGTCATTGAGGTAGGTGTTTCCATCCATTTCCTCTCTGAAACATTCCATTGATGCTGGATCTTTACTTAAGTGTTTTCAAAATGTTATAATCTATCTTAGGATGTGTTAGTATAATTTTTTTTTTGTAATTTCATGATGGAAATGGGTGATAAATGGTTTTCAAAGGGGTTCTTTAATCATGCCATTATGTAAATGAACATAAGGTATTTTCTAAAATGTAAATTGATATTTGAAAGAGAAATTGGGTGATTTGAGTGGGGTTAAAACTTGGTTATGTTTTGGTATTTTGGTTGGGCTATGAAATGGGTATTGTATGTTGAATTTGGTGACTCTTGTGATTTTATGTTTATGTATTGATTGTTTTGTTTGGTGGTAAAGAAAATGGAATTTCTTTAAAAATGGTTCTTGGGTGATTTTATGGATATGTAAAGTGTTTCCTAAAATCTTGTCACATCCATATGTGAACGGGGTGAAGATAGTGATGGATAAACAAATGATAATGGTTCTTGGGAATGATCTTTTCCTTAAACCTTGTTTTTTCAAAGGTTTCTCCTCTATTCCCTCTTTATTTTTCCTAAAATGGATCCTTGATTTCTAAATGGTGTATTGGATTTTTAACTAGATTTAAATATGACTTCAAACGTGTTCTCTAAATCTTGTCCCATTTGTCGTTTTGACATTGATTTAGTGAATAATTGGTATAAAGTTTTGTTTGTAATTTTGAAATGTGTCTTGTTGAATAATTGGTATGAGGGACCATTTGGATTTTTTTTGTTTTGTTTCACATTTTCACTTCGTCTTGGAAGTTTTTTTGGATTTAAAATGTAAAGTCTCATTTGGAATTGTGCACATGAAAGTGGTGTTTCATATTGAATTTGGAAATGGTTGGGAAATGGTGTTGTAAATGTATTAGAATTGGGAATGTTAAAGGCCCGATTGGCACTTTGTGTTGACTTTGAAATGTTGGTTTTGATGTGAAATTGTGTGAAGACCTGATTAGAACCTTGTGATGTTTTGGAAATTGATTTCGGAACTCATGTGATGTATGGGACTAGTAGGAATCTTGGCATGTTTGGAAAATAGATTGAAATCTTGGGTAGCATGAGGGCCCAATTTGTATTTTAAAATGTTTAGGAAAGTGGTTTTTGAAACTCAAATGATGTGATATGCTGATTGGAACTTTTGAATGGTTTTTTGTGAGATGGGAACCTCTATAGAGGATTCCCTAAGTAGAGGGGAATCACATAGGTGGTATCGGTGTTTGGGCTAGGAAAGCATGGTGGCACTGGGTTCAGTTGATTCATGCATATGTGGACCTTACCACTCACCATGTAATATTATCATGGGATTCCTAGGAATCACTTATAGGGTTGAGTGATGGTTGATTGTTGACCCTATTTAAACAAGTTGTACCCCTAGGATTTGCTGAGACGCTAGGTGGGATGTACCACAGGATTGGCTAGTTTAGAGCAGTTAGTTGGTTATTGACTATGGAGTTGCACCATATGCCAGAAGGTGAGTCCGAACTAAGTATTCTTAGTTATTTCCTTTAGAGATGTTTATAAAATTACCATGATATACTATCTTTATGTTCTATTTATTTCCGTTTCGTATGGATATTATCCCTATTAGTTTATGTGTACTTTTTTTCCTTTACTTTTTTTATAGACCCTTTTTGTCATTTGGTATGGCCTTTGTATTTGGACTTGGGTTTTGAACTGGGTTGTGGAAAGTGAAACCATTTTTGAAAATAAAAGTAATGTGTGTTGTTTTAAAAAGGTAATTTGTTGAAAGATGTTTTTGGTTACTAAAAATGATTAAAATCATATTCTTGTATGTATTTTAATATAGTGTTTGTGGAATGTTTTGGGAATGAAAATTCATAGATTATATGGTGATTACCTATTGAGATATTTAATATCACACCATACATGTTCCACTCTATGTCAGTAGACCCGAGATGTTTTGCAGTTTCAGGTTTCTAGTTCATGTGTTTTACTTTGGAGCAGGTTGGTCTTGTGGTAGGTGGTGACCAAGAGGTCACGTGGAGATCATGTCAACATGGTTCAGATTTAGTTTTATATTCATTTTAGTTATGTTCAATAGCTATTGTATTTGGATTTCTTTGTGTATTTATTTATGTCCATTTAATAGTTTTTGTGTGTGTTTAGTTTTTGTATTTTGATCCTTTATTGGGATAAATCATTCCCATTGTTTTATTTTGATGTCTAACACTAGTTTCTAGCCTATGGGGATCAGAAATTTCTTTTGGACCTTGTCTCTGGCTGGGTTGGTGTCAGTTTGGATGGAATCCTGGTTTGGTTCGTGACATATGAGGTAATCAATGAGCACTACTTATTCTTGGGGAATATAAAACAACTTACTAGATCTGGTGTTGTGGGTTCTATTTGATAGATTGGAAGGAAAAGTTATCTTTCAAGTCTAACCAAGGATATTTTATAGTGGTTTTCAGATCATTGGGGTGTTATTACATTCAACCTCATCAATCTATTTCTATTTTACTTTCTTTTTGTAATACCTGACATCTAAATAATAGGACTCACAAGAGTTGATTAGAGAAGCATTGCCCTGGAGTTACCCTACTTGACCATTGAGGGAGTATTAGAGACACTGGTGGTCCGAAGAAGGGACCACTGCATGCATATAGAGCCAGGGCCTTACCAATAGGTTGTTCTAGTCTATATCCTATAAGACCACCATAAATTCAGTGCTTTCCACCAAACCACTGAATTGAGTCTTCAACTGAATATTTCCACACGACTTTTTCTTGCTCTTATCATATCTCTGAATTATCATGTTAGAGGAGATCATATTCTCTTCTATGAGCCCCAAATTGTGGATTTTTTATGTCGGGATGAAACTTATCCCAGATCCAATATCAACTAGGAATTGGGGGCTTCCACACTATTGAATTAGCAAATGGTATACAAAAATCATATATTCCCATGAATGGTTTCACCCTCATTTTCTTTGAAAAATGAAATGATGGACCGACACCCCTCCTGATCAGCTTCCTTTACATAATAGGCCTCACTAAAAGCTACCTCAGTTGAAAACTAAAGGGTGATATTCAAATCATCTATGAGGGTTTTAGGAATTTATTTTGACAAGTAGAGTGCCTCTAGGATTTAGAGTCTTGCTGGTATGATGATGAGGTCCTTCATCACAACATACTTCCTAGTGAGGGGTATGTTTTTGCCTACATAAGGCCATTCTTTAAGAGGGAGAATAGATGGCATCATTGGTTGAGGCACCATCACCTAACTAGTTATGTCTATATTCTTCCATTGATTTTCTATATTGATTTTAATTCTCTAAGGCTGGGTACTTGATAGTTGGGGTTAGGACCTGGCTAGGCACAGTTGGTCATGGTGTGGTCACAATTGAGTCACACTGTCAACTAATATAGTCAGCTGCAGAGAAGCACCTAGCGAAGCATCTTGGGAGGGATATACTTATTGATTCCTACCTTATGCCTACTATATGGTTTCAGTATCATGAATAACCCGATTCAAAGTTCTCTCCCGCACATTTTTCTATCTTGAAACACTATCCCAAACATTCTGTTTGCTGGTGTGTCCTCTACCTATCATCTGCTGGCACCAAGAAAAGGTTCCTAAGGGGTTCACAAATTATTCCTCATAATTGATCATTGTGTAATGATACATTAGTTAAATATAATTTGTAGAGGTTTATTCTTTCTCCGCATTAGTGGGATATACAAGGGATGTACATGCTCTGGACACATCTCCTAATTCAAAAGACATGAAGTCTCAAATTGTGCAACTTGGTTTCAACACTGGTGGGGGGATCTGATTTCTATTATGTTGGAAATGTTTAATCTTTTGAGAATTGGAATTCTATGAAATAGACATGAACATGGTTTCTAGAGTAATTTTGGAAACTGTAGGAGGTTCTAGTTTTCTTAAGTGATCACGAATAATTCCATGGGCATGAGTGAATTCCATATGATCCAACCAATCATTTTAATTTTTCATTCCTTGAATGGAATACATCTTCCACTCATCAAAGTCTTCAGTGTCACCATCAGGGTCAGCAGATACATGTTCCACTTATTTTGGGACATCACCAAATTTGACTAAGACACAAATTACTTGGTCTAAGAGCCAATACTTAAAGACAAAGCATTCTATAATGGTGTGTCCAAGGATCCTATGATACGGATAATGACTATTGCAATCAGTGAGTTCGGCCTCTTGGGGTCTCTTTCATTTTGGAAGCTTTAGAATCCATTTTTTCTAGGGTGCAAATGAAATGACCTGGTACTTGTGTATCCTTGATAGAGTAATTCCCATTACTTATTTTTGAAAATGGATCTCTTGGTGCCTAGTTATAATAAGGGACTGAGGAAGTGTTATCTCTATGAATCTATTATTTTTCTTGATGAGGATACCCTAGTAAAGGATAAGCCTGGTGGGGATTCACTTGGTGGGGATTATCTAGTAAAGGGACCAGTAATTGGACTGAATCAAGATCCTCTTCATGCACAACAACATTTGTCTCTACTTTTATGGGCCTTCTCACAGGAGTTGGAAGTGGTAATGGGTGCGACTGTTTCTTGATCCATTATATGGATTCTTCCAAATGTTGTTTCATTTTAGATAACTCATGAAATCTATTGGGATAGTTTAGAGAAATGAGGGCAGGGGACAACTAATCTTTTACATTCTCAACACACATCGTTATTAGTTTTTATTGATAATGTGGAATGTAAAATGAGTATGTGCGTCCCTTAAACTAGAAAATTAAGTCATCAACTCACTCATTGGGCCTCATTTTTCATTTGGAGAGTTTCGTGACACTAGCCTTGCATGAGGTGGAGTTGAACTAAAAGAGTAACTATCTCTGGAGATATTCCCATCCAAAAATGTATCTTGAAACTAGTTTTCTATACAATAGGAATGTAGGTCCTTCTAGGGTTTAGAAAAAACATCAGAGTTTGGTAGCTTCTTATTGTTTTGGACTCTGAAACATGGGAAAACACCATGAGATGAAGTGGGTCAGGTGTTGCAGTAGATCACCTATACAATTGAACATGGTGAATCTTGAGTTACTGAATTTTTTTGGTGGGTACATTTGGCCTACCCATGTAATATATAACTTTACATCAGGAATAATTAACTCATATTTTGTCTCTAGATCCTCAAGGAAGGTGGTGAGAGCATCTATCACATCATCCTATTGATTATTTGTGATCACTAATGCTATGAATAGCTCATTGGATTGGGAATATGTGTGGACTTGATATCTAGGAAGATAGTAATTCTATTCAAATAGAGTGGGTGAGTCATATATTAGTCACATTCCATGGCCCCCAAATTCTTCCTTTCCTAGTTCAAATATCAATGCTTGTCTAAGAAGGCTGCGATAATCATGTTCCTGAGGAGGAGGGACTCGATCCACCAGTTTTTATTCTAGTTGATCCACCTATGGTTCCTACTCCTATACTTGATTTGGGAACTGACACCCAGTTTCGAGATGGATTCTTGTGTATGATACAGAATGTGCAAGGTGGAGTGTGACCTACCCCGAGCATGGTAGAGTTGACTCAAGAATTTTAGCAGTAGCATCCTCCTACTTTCTCATGGGGTAGAGGGCCACTTGTTTTGGATTCATGGATCAAGGAAATCCAATCTATCTTAGATCACATAGAGATGCCTTCATAGTGGAGGCTCAAGATAGATTCTTACATGCTACATGATTCATCCAAGAGGTGGTGGGATGTCATCGCCCAAGAAGGATAGCATGGAGAGATGGTTTGGGATGACTGCCAAATTTTCTTCTATGACTACTTCATTCCCCAGACTTTTAAGGCTGATAGAGCTAGAGAGTTCATGAACTATAGCAGGAAACCATGTTTGTTATGAATTAATCATCCTATTTCACTAAACTGCTACATTTTTCTCATTCTCTAGATGTTGATTATCTGATGGTTGCTAAGTGATTTGAGGATGGTTGGTGTTATGCAATCCAGTCAAAAGTCAATGTTTTTAGTATGAAGAATATTTTTGAGATATTTAACCATGACCTAATCACATAGTATAATTTGAGAGATGTTGAATGTGTGAGTTATGGTAGTTAAGCACATAAGGCTTCCAGTGGATCCTCTTTTAGGAAACAGAGTTGTTTTGGAGAGTCTTATGGGAGTAGCGGTGGTCAGTCTCCTTTCATTGGTGGTTTTTCTATATGTCATCAGTGTGGGGGGTTCTTGTACACTTTAAGAGGTATATTAAAAAGAATCTGATTGAGTGAAAAGGTTGTGGTAGTATGGTTCACCTCCACTATTTCTGTAGAACTTTACCTCCAATGCCTAGTGAGAAATGATCTGCACCTACTCCTCAGTCAGGATCTGGGTCAACTAGATCATGACAGTCAGGCATTTGGAATACCACCGGTCATTCAGGCCAAGGTAGTAGTCGAGGAATAGGTAACCAAGTGTATGATTCTTAGTGACAATAGAGTTTTCCTACTCAGGTTAGTCATGTAGTGACTCAAGGCTGCGGTAAAATCCAATTATATGTAGTCCATCCTATACCATAGGAGAAGAGAACCATTCCATGTATTGTATGAGGTACTATTCTAGTATCCTTCACCTTAGTGACTGTCTTGTTTGATACAGGCTCTTCTCACTCATTCATATCTAAGAAAATCACTGAGATTTTTGGCCTCAATGTTGAGTTCTATAATGGTGTCATGATTCTAGATACACTCTTAGGTATCCGTTCAAAGGAAATTCACCACTATCATTATTTCCATTTGAGATATGTGGTTACCTTTTTTAATGGAATGTGTATGTTCATAACATGACAGGTTTTGATGTGATCATCAGGACAGATTATTTATTTCCCTACATAGCTGATATTTACTTCTATCATTGGAGGTTGATGTTTACATCACCATAGGTCATTACACATGATCATAAGGGAGAATGTGATATTAGTGAAAAATGATCTGGAACTAAGAAGTATGGGGTGAGTAGTGTTATAGTGTAGGTTTCTAGTCTTTATCTTGATGATCAAGGGCTGGAATCCTATGTCTTTCCTCCTATATTGGAGAATTTCAGAGACATGTTCCCTGAAAACTTCTCTAATCTACCTCTAGTGTGATATGTAGAGTTTAATATGTAGTTAGTTCTGGAATTAGCACCTATGACCATTCCTTCTTATAGGATGTCACCTAAAGAGCTTCTGGAACTCAAAAATCTGTTATAGGATCTGGAAGTGAAAAGATTTATTTTCCCCAACACTTCTCCTTGGGGTTCACCTGTCCTTTTTTCCAAGAATTCATATGGTAACATTAGGTTTTGTGTGGAATTCCATCGGTTAAATTGATTGACTATTAAGAACTGGTACCCTTTAACTAGAATAGATGAAATCTTTTATTAGTTTCGAGTAGTGAAGGTGTTTTCAGAGATAGATCTGATGTCGGGATATCATCAAGTGTGTGTCAAGACTTCAAAAATACCTTGAAAAACATTTAGGAGTATGTATGTTCTCTATGAATACATGGTTATGCCATTTAGAGATATGAATTCACCTGTTGTCTTCATGGATCTTATGGATTGCGATTTACACATGTATTTAGATTCATTTGTGGTTGTCTTCATTGAAGATAACTTAGTGTATTCATGCTCTAAAGACAACCAGGAAACCCATCTTGAGATCATGCTTAATATACTGAGAGATAATCAACTCTATGATAAGATTAGTAAATTCCCTTCTGGATTGATAAATTCCACTTCTTAGGTTATATCATCTCGGATTCAGGAGTTTCTATTGACCCAGATAAAGTGAGAGTTGTTGTTTCTTGGGGGAATCCTAGGAACATCTTTGATATTTAGTGTTTCTTTGGGATTTATATATATTAAATATTCTTTATTTAATATTTTTTAAGCCTTAAGTCACTTCTTACAGGTTTGAAAAAGAAGGGTATGAAATTCGAATGGTCTAAATCTTGTGAAGTAGCCTTTCAAAAGTTGAAGGGAAGACTAACTTTAGCATTGATACTGATACTGCCAGATCCAAGAAAGGATTATATTGTTTACTTTGATGCATCGGCTATCAGACATGAATTTTTTTTGATGTAGGATGAGTGCGTCGTCGCATATGGTTCCCGTTAGTTGAGGCCTCATAAACAGAATTACCCAACGCATGGCCTCGAGATCACTAGTGTTGTTCAAGACTTATGCTGTTGGTGAAACTACTTATTGGGAAAGATTTTTTTTGTATTCAAAGACCAAAAAATCCTCAAATACATCTTCACTCAGTGGGATATGAATCTCAGATGTCATAGGTTGGTCGAGAACCTGCAATATTTTTATTTTGAACTTGCCTACACTCCAGGGAATGATAATTTAGTAGTTGATGCTCTAAGCTGAAAGACTCAGACCCAGGTTGTTCAGGAGACCAATGAAGAAAGGAATTTTATAGACTTATTCTTAGACATACATTTTGAGGTTCAAGAGGACTTTGGTTAGAATATTATCTCTTACTTAGTAGTGACATCTACACTTTTAGAATGAGTAAGGTCATTACAGCTATCAGATCCTAAAGGCCTTGTCTGAAGAGAGATTTTTAGATGACTACACATTTTCTCTTTGGGTGGTTGATGGGGATTATACTCTATTGTTATATGGGCGTGTATGGGTCCCATCAGACATCAGAGAAGATCTAATTAGGTATTTCCACACCTCATCATGGGTAGTTTATCCTAATGTCACCAAAATGTATCAAGATCTACGACATCAATATTGGTGGCCCGGAATGAAATGTGAGATAGCTGGTTTCATCACTCTATGTTCCACATGTCATCTGGTGAAGGTAGAATATCAGCATCTGGTAGGGCTTCTTTAGCCATTGTCTATTCCTTAGTGTAAATGGGATGATTTTTCGATGGACTTCACGATTGGTTTACCCAGATCACCTCATGGAAATTACATAGTGTGGGTTGTCATTGATCGTCTGATGAAGGTTTCAAACATATTTCCAGTGTGGAAGACCTTCTCGATAGATATAGTTAAGAACACTGTATGATTAATAGGTGGTACATCTTCATGGAGAACCTCATTCTATTATCTCTAACAGAGATTCCCATTTCACATCATAGTTCTGTTAGGGATTATATAATGCCTTGGGTGCATGGGTACTTTTAAACATGGCCTATCACCCTCAAAATAATGGACAGACAGAGCGTAAAATATAACTGTTATAGGATATTCATTGTGCATGCATACTCGACTTTTGGGCGTTCTTGGGAGAAAAATATTCCCCTCATCAAGTTTGCTTATAACAACAACTACCATACTGCCATTGAGATGGATTCTTATGAAGCCTTGTATATTAGGCCTTGTTGCTTGCCTCTGTGCTGGTTAGAGGCATGGGAGGTAGTTTTGATGGGGCCTCATCTCGAATAGGAGATGTTAGAGCAGGTTCAGCTGATTAGAAAGTATATGTTGTAAGATCAGTCTAGATAGTCGTCTTCTTCCAATTTGCATCGATGACCTCTTGGGTATGGGGTAGGATACTATGTTTTCTTGAAAGTCTCTCCTAGGTTAGGGCATAGAAATATTCAACAGTAGGGTAAGCTATCACTGAGGCTCATTGGACCCTTCGAGGTAGTGATGTGGATTAGACCAGTGGATTACCAGTTGGATATTCCTTAGATATATCAGTATATGCTTGATGTTTTCCATGTATCTCAACTTATTTGATACTATCCAGACCCATCTCAAATCTTTCATCCTGATGAGGTTGATCTAGACATAGATTCTTCCTTCGAGTATTACCTAGTTTGTATTGTTGATTGGACCATGAAGATATTTTAAGGCAGGTTTGTTCCTCTCATATAAGTATTGTGGTAATATAGCTAGGAACAGGACGAGACCT